>DVPR01001922.1:0-10177 GCA_018239345.1 Oxynetra stangelandi | reverse complement strand
TAGGACAGGGAGCCACTCTTCCTATTTAGCCACTCCCGGAGCACGGGACGCACCGCCTCGATCGTGCGGTGTCCCGCGCCGGGAGTGGCCAGCCTGATACCCGCCTCCTGGCGTCACTTAATAATTACAGCAGGTACGTATGTTAAGGCCACAGTGGTTTATAGAAATTATATTTGATATCCTCGATGTCACCAACTATTTTTTCGAGTGGTTTTTAATATTTTTATTATTTAATTACATTACAACACTGTGAAAATGTATGATGTTTTCTAGCAAGGGGAAAGAAAATCATACTTGTTATACTGAACAGTAAAAAGGAAACCGAGCGGACCAACCAGACTTATAACTCAACCCCGACTGCAGTAAACAAATAAATGAATATCCTTCAGATGGTGATAGTTCTAGAATATTCCCATTCTTACCGATATACATCTTATATCTTTATTTGGCATGTTAATGTATGGGTCCCGTTCATGTGAAAAATGAAAATTTTGAAGAATTTTTCGAACGTATCTATATATGTATTTCGGCTTGTTAAAAAAGTAGTCATACCGGCAGCCCTGCGGTCGCTTAGCGGAGATTGATAAATACGATATAAAGTAGGTGGGCATTGTTCGGTGGCAGCGCGTGGTTTATGCCCAATTGTGGGCGATTGCGGCGATTGCAGTCCTGCTATTGTTCCCGTGTTATCTTTTCTATAAGCCTTTATGTTTCTATTTAATGGCCATTTTGACTAAAATTTCACATAGTCACTGCCTGTAGATATCGCTTCGAAATCTCTGATGAACTCCCTCTAGTTTACATATTTATTTTATATTTTATCTATTAATATTTTTCATTTTTATTTTATTATTTATCGAGGACTTTATTTATTTATCAACGATATCTTTTATCAATTATCTTACCTTCATGACAAAATCAAATAAGTAATGAGCAAAGACACAAAGAATTTGAACAGTAGTCCTTTTATTTGACCATCCCTGCCGTAAATGTGGCGTTATTATTTAGTCAACCTTGTCTTTAAACTACTTATTATTCTCACTCTATATGGCCAGACAGCTCGCACTAGGCAGTTCCCTGACGCCTGAGTGGTGGTTCCGGCACCTGCAATAGGTATAACTCTCAGTTACACTTATTGCAAATGCCCGATCAAATTAAGGAAGAGAAAAACAAACTTACATATTAAAATATTTACAAAACCGTATATTTTGTCCTTTGATCGCTTATATTGGAAATTCCTTCAATAGTCGGAACAATCTAGAAAAGGTAGGCTGTCCTGTAAATACGTGTTGAAGTTACCGTTTAATTTTATCGGAGAGTATGAAACACGTGTGTAAATTGTTAATGCTGTTTCTACCGTCATTTAAAGTAATCGCTTCACCAGGTGTTTTGACATAAAAGTGAAGCTTTAACAGGCGAAGCTGTAATTTTGACCCTCATGATGTAGGTATTTGATAGAATGGAAATTAGTTATAGGTACGCGTGGGATAATAGGTTGATCATTTTTCAAGACCAACGTTTTATTGATCGGCTCTCTTTTCATACAAATTCTAAGCTCTCTATTTCATACAAACAGGTAAGGAGCGGGGTTTTGCACACCGAACTATGAAAGCGGCAAGTACCTACATAGAGCGGACCAGCACTTTAATTCTATGTCGATAACATTAAAACTTACGTGGTGTCTTTTCCATAGAACAAGCAGCCTTTTTTACAAAAAATAAAGCAAAGAAAAAGATTTTTAATTGCTAAACTTTTTGGGTCAAAAGTGATATAAAAATTGTTTTTAATATAGAAACAAAAATCAGCAGCTTCTCACTCCAAGTCTGAGCCATGCTATTAGTAGATCAGACGTAACCAAAAACCCTAAAATAACAATCACCCGGAGAAAAGTCTTTAAAATTCACTATTACGTGAAATCTGGACTTATCATACAAGTATGGTGGTATCTATTCCTAGTTTTCCCATTCACCTACCGCGAAAATGATGTATCAAGCTGAGCCATGTTCCATAAAAAATAGTGAACTTTAGTTATCAATTCTCTCATATCGGCCTGTTATAGTTTTGATTTAAACTGATCACTGCCAGAAACTTTTTGGTATCAGTTGTTAAAGACGAGCACTTCGGTATCCTATTAATGTAACCCTCGTGGGTATACTTATGCCATCAGTACTTATATGGCTGTCTTGAAAAAACTATTATTATTAAATTGTATTGTATGAATCCTTTGCCGTACGTAGCGTTTGAATGTTTATGTGCAAAGAGCAAGTATAAATTTATGTTACAATAACAATCGTAATTAACGTGTATTTTTACCTGTAAATAATTTATCTAAAACATATAAACAACCGGCCAGTGGTAACTAAAGCTATTTTTGGGCAAAGCTTCCTGAATCACCTGTCAATAAAATTCTTCAAAATGTTAAAAAATATTTATTATTACAGACTGCCTACTCTGGAGAAAATGTGATACGCAACATGTACTAAGAGCAGTGTTCTAGTAATCATAAAATTTTATATGATAATTGGTGAGATTCTGTCCACTGGTTACAATCAAAAGTACATCGGTGTAACTGCGGACTTCAGGGAAGAAAGCAGCACGTTGTCGTAGCGAAGTCCTCGGAAACTACCCATAGTATCCATCACGTGACATGCAAGAATATAATAATATGCCTGTCGATCGGTCACAAAAGTGCTGCAACGAATCCTGTGAACACAGTGTGTATCGAGCCTGCGGTCTGGCGGCGCGGAGACGCCGGGTCCGCGTTGGCGCGACGTCGTTTGTGCCCTGGCGGTAAGAAGGCGGCATTCGTTTGTGCTTTTTGCTGAAATGGTATTTTTGTGATAATTAACACGACTTTTTTTACGTTAACCGCATTTTTCTGAAATATTTGCTGTAATTAACAACAATATGCATAGAGCGGTATCTCTGAAAAGTTTTTAGGTATTTTCTTTGAATGTTAAATGTCTACCGCTCCCCTTACCATCGCTTTAATGATACAAAACCCACCTTAAAGAAGAATTAAAATATTTATACGTAAACCGCAAGATTAAACTGTTTCCCTAATTTAATCGAAAATGACGTAAAAAATTACATCTGTTTCCCAAAAATGATTAGCAAAATTTAATATTGCTTTATTTTATTCCATTTTTAACCTTTTAGTAATGTAAAGCAATAATAATATTCACCCAAAGTTCCAACTTTCGCCTGAGTGCGGTTCCTACTGAA
The DNA here is from genome assembly GCA_018239345.1 of Oxynetra stangelandi. Lineage (NCBI taxonomy): Eukaryota > Metazoa > Arthropoda > Insecta > Lepidoptera > Hesperiidae > Oxynetra > Oxynetra stangelandi. The sequence goes on along the minus strand of DVPR01001922.1, from coordinate 6,952 downwards.
CGCAGCGCCGCCCTGCCGACAGGCTCGCTCACTTAGCTCCACGCGATTTCTAATACATCCCAACCCAACACCTAGCTAATCCTGGTGAGATTTAAGCCAAGCACCATATTTTCACGCATTATTGTTGTGAGATGATTTGGTGAATATTTACTAAAAGAGGTTTATTTTTTCAATGTATTTGGGTAAAATTTTTTGGCAGGTCATATTTATTTTATTGAGTATTGTATTCAATACAAAATATAAAAGGTTGCCTTTGTACAACTTTAAATATAGAAAAACAAAGAGTGGAACAAATAAAAAAAAAAGAATATTAAAATATTTTCTCATCAACATAGTGACCGTTGCTTGTGGCAGGGGATGAACGAATGGGACGCAATTTAAAAAAACAATATTTTAAATAAATGGATGATACCGTGGTAGGTACCTACAATATTCATTTTTCATTTTAAAAAAACTTTAGGTATTATATTACGATGCGCCACAAAGCAATATACCTATAATATAAGTACAATGTAGGTGGTAGAACCTGTATACAATTCGGCCGGGGAAGTACCTACCCCCGCTAGACCTAGCCGGTAGACCATATATATAAGAGTAGCAAAATTATGTTTCACCAATATGCATACGACAGAATGCTTAATTACTTATACCTATGCTTCGTACATATTAATTATGTATCAGTTTGTAGCACCTTTTCTCCCCTCTCTCCCGCTACGAAGAAGCTTACTCGAGCGATGCACATACCGTGCTATTCGTCCCGTCGCTGCCCAAGCGCACTCGAGCGATCTGGAAAACAGACACATTACCACACTTCTTACAAATAAAAATTAACATTATCACGTCACGATAAAACTTAAACTCTAACAACGGACGTGAGGGATGCATCAGCAAGCTTCAAATAGAACGCGACACGGAAAAAGGAAAACGATTGAAATGAAGCGCGGCGATTGGCGGACGCGCGCCAATGGCGGCCGGAGGCGGGCCGTGCGCGTGCGCCTGCGGCACATGTCGCCGCGCGCCGGCTGAGGGCGGTCGTGCTGTGCTGCGGGCAGTGTGTTATGTGTGAGTGAGTGATGATGCTGGGCGGCATGGATGGCAAGGAATACGGCGCGCTGCACGCTGCAGCCGCTGCCGCTGGTTATGCTATGGAGGCTGGTGAGTACCAGGAAACGAGGTGTCTGGGATCGTAATTTTTTAAAGCGGTCAATATATCAATGTTTGATGCATGCTTGACTTCCTCTTTGCTCCTATCAGAATTAAAGGTGCTAAATTAATACTTAAGTTAACTGTGAATTACGTGAGATAATTCCATTAAATCAGTTATACAGAAGTAAACAATAAACAGAGGATAAAGACGTAGATATTTTAACAATAGGAACAAATCGATAACAAACCAGAAATGTACACCTGACCGCTAAATTTCTGTTGGTCGTGATCAATGTTAGTTCTGAAATTGCGTATAGTAATACCCAGGCATTAGGTACATTAGGTACCTACTACAATTTGTTTTTTTGCAATTTCCGCCTGCAGAAAAAGCCTCGCCTTGTTTCATTTACTTATGTATTGTGAGGTAACTATGAGCTATTGTATTTTGCTTAGTGTTTCAATTGTTTAAATTAATTGTATCAATCATATCCCCATCTCATTTTCATGTCCTTTCCCTACTTAATTAAAGTTCAACGTAATACGTTTTTCACTTCCATTCGATTCTGTTAATCGTCATTTCAATATGGCTCACTTCATTTCCAAATATTCTTCACACAGTTGGAGCATGTTTTCTCCAGTCTTCCTATCCCATTATTTTCTTTTCGGCACATGATTTTAATCTCAGGCCATAGCATGTTTAAAGAATTTTAGACGATTTACTCTTAATTAGACTGGACCTTTGGTGCAGTGCTTAGTGAACTTGACTGTTGCGCCGAAGGTCGTGGGTTCGATCCCACCCAAGACAAATGTTTGTGTGATGAACACATCTATTTGTTTTGTGTCTGGGTGTGAAACAAAAATAACAGTATATAAGTATTATATATTTATTTATTTATGTGTATATATATATTCATGTGTATATATGTAGTTTATCAGCCGTCTGGTTACCATAACACAGGCACAATTTACGTGCCTACTTTGGCATCAGACGGCCGTGTGTGGAATTGTCCCAAGAAGACATTATTATTATTATATCTAGAGCACTACAGCTGCTGTTCTCTGATCATCTTAATTTCAGTTTTGACCATCGGAATTTTTTAGAAGAATCTGTGCGCTTATCTTCCGTCTGATTTGTTAGCCGACAACCATGCAAAGAACAGGCCTTATTACTGTTTCATAACTTTTGCCTTTAAATTCGAAAAGTAAAAAAATTACAAACTACAATTTGGGTATCACATGTATGTAATTCCTGTATCTCGCTTAACATCACGTCAATCCGCATGCATACTTGTTGCTTGCACCTCGGCAGCGGAAACGGGTACATCTGCATTAAACTCGGGTCATAACTGAAGTAAAAATGAATCTATGGGAGCCATATTTACACAATCTTCTTCTTATGGAGCCTCTCCAACTGAAGGTTGGCTATCACCTTCTTGCACTCTTCTTTATTTTCACTTCTGCGGAACTGTTCAGCGGCGTTGGCTATTCCGGTAGATTATCGGATGTTCCGCAGCCAGACTTCTATCTCCTACCCACCTTCCTTTTTTCCAGCGACCTTTCCCATCATGATAAGCCGGAGTAAGTAGTATCGCTGATGTCGAAGAACATGACCCTATTAGAGGTTTTCCGTTGTTTAACATGTTTGGCATGAGTGCACGTTTCTGGCCCATAAGTTCCAACACTTTAACGTTGGGCACCTTCTGAGTCCAGTTTATGGACAGCATGCGTCTATATGTCCACATTTCGAAAGTAAACGAGTTCGTAACTTGATGTTAATGTTACGGTTACAATGTACTTTTTTTCATTGTGTTGAAAGCACTAGGGGCGATTTCGATACGCGTCTTTATTTCTTAATCGCTATTCCATTCCTCGTTTAGCCATGCACCTAGGCATTTATACTTCCAAACTCTTTCTAGATTTTGCTTGATACCTTTATACTTGTCGTCGTGTCAGATGTATTAGAAATGACCATAAATTTCGTTTTCTTGGTGTTCATTTTGAGCCCAGCTGCGCTGCTGCACAGCTCTAACCTTTTGACCATACGAGTATGTCGAAGATCAGCTGCTGTAGACGCTATCAGGATTCTATCATCTGCGTAGCGGCCGTAACATGTTTACACATGTTAAATATTCCATGATGACGATGACGCAAACGGAGCAACGTAGATCGTTGTCGAACATACCTTACAGATATTGTGGCTACATCTTGTCGTCTTGATTTATACAAAATTATATGTATCTCCGTATGTCGATGGAAATATATTAAAAAAGGATGTAACCATTATTGGCAGTCTCCTCCAATCGTGAGACCGTTAAAGGTCATAGTTGACTAAGCTGACCAAGTGCGGGTTAGAAATGTTTACCTACATTACAGAACATTATGGAGTACTTTAAGATGTATAGGTTTCCTGGTGATGTTTTTTTTTCACCGTAACGGCCACTGGTTGCAATCCTTTTTACGTCCAAGAGCTAGTTAACATAAGTCTCACAACGATGGGAGTAGATGTAATCGAAGTAGCGATTGAATCCCAACTCCTTAGAATGGGCGGTTGAAAACAAAATTATCGTCATTGCATCTAGTGGTTTTTGTAGTAAATCTGATTCTTACGTCATGTCTAAATAATGTTTCTGAGCTACTTGTTTATTTATCTAGATTTTGTTTGAAGTAGGTATTAATTTTACAGTTTTATACTTACCATTGAACCTTTTCGCGATCCTTTTGTTTTGAAACCTTATAAAAACAAAAGTTCTTTCCATAACCCTATTGCCAGAATGTGTCGCCAATATAATTATATTGTCATTAAAAAGAATGATAGTTTAAATATGTTTAATAACAAAATACATAAATTCAGGAAAGAAGTCATTGTTATTCTTCACAAGGCTGATCAGTCAATGTAACCATTGATTAATTTAACTAAAATACATCAATTATCTTTTAAGGATTGAAATTATACATTTTCACTATTGCTTCTACCTTTCTGTCTTGAAGTGTACACATAAGTTAGGAATATGATCTAGATCCTAAAATTGTTATTTATAATGTTGTAATTCATAACTGATTGTATTCTGTTTTGAGTGCCATAGCAAATAAATAAATAAATAGAATATGTCACAAAACAAACTTTGAACATATATGGCTCCCTTTTATCTTTTATATTAAAATGCGGGCCTACCTGTACATAGTCGACGAGACGTGGTCGGCCTGATGATCTTTGATTTCAATACGCGGCAAACTGAACGTTCACGGTATTTACAAAACAAACATTTGTAATCAGCGCCTTGTAACAATAAATAAAATGTTATCTATGGCCGAGTATCGCCGCGGTGACGCGGGGCGTGCGGCCAGCGCGCGGCCAGGGGTCACCGCGCCACCCATTCATACTTCGCGTCCATGCGTTAAATGAAGCCATCATACATTATTTATCATCACGCCTTGATAAACCCATGTTCTTGTACTTACGTATTATTAAATAATTATTGGATAAAATATGCAAAATGAGAGTGTTTTATCTCAGAGAATCTCAAAGTTATTTATATTTATGGATTGATATGGATCGATAGTGGTGTTATGAAAATCCTTGCAATAAAACGAAATTAGTAAGTTATAATTGTTTTCAAATATAATCATATCACACATAATTGATAAAGTTTCAAATCGTATTTTTTCATGATAATGTAGTATGAGATCATCTTACGTCATATTATATATGTACATATACGTTTACGCCGCTAAACGCCGGCAACTGCTTTTTGCGCCAATTACATAACTGCGGTACATACCTACGCGCAAGGACAGGACTGACTGCGAGAACTAAACTCCAATGAGGCATTGCCACAGTGACCATAAACCTGTGGACTGACAGCTAGAAGGCGAATGTGCCACTTTTCATGTTATACCCCACTGCATACAAAACAGTATTCGCCTTTCTCTCGCATACAACCATTTTTATACAGAGTATTCTGTTGTTCTATCTCTGATGTATATTTACTTTATGTATATTGTTATTTTTTGCCATTGCCCTTTTCTGCCGTTCAATTCTGGTGCATAGCTACATATTTCAAACAGTCGTATGACCGTTATGATGCAAGTTCTCTTTGATACTGTTTTATAATCCAGAGCTATGCTATGTTGCGCCTTCCGAGTTATGATATGAGCCTCCGATAAACACTGCGCAAGCCCGCAGGGAGCCGCTAGCTGCGGGCAGGGCGCCACGGCACTCGTCAGGGGACTTCGATGTCGAGCAGTGCACCATTGAGAATTCGCTTTTAATTGTATGTGTTTTTTAATTTTGTTACGCATATAAAATCATACGGTTTTGTCTTCTTATGACGCTTCGTGTCAATAGCGTAAAAGTGAAGTAACGCAACTCGCAAATAAAACTGCTCATTGACACCGTTCCTTGCCAGCACTTGAAAGCCAACTATATAAATATTAACTTGTACCGGTGACTTCAGCCGGTTGCATTACACGTGTGTACTTCTTCGTGTAAGGTGAAAACTAAATGAGAGGTTGTCTGCAAGTCACTCGGAGCGTCGGGCAAGTGCAATTGGTGAAAAATTACAAACGTTAATAAATTGTATTCGTTCGGGAGTACTCCGTGGAAATTTGAATGTGCTTATACCGGGTAGTGAAATAAATTATGTCCAGTTGCGGATAGAATACAAACAATATTAGAAGCAATGGTTGTATGATAAAATCACTTCATATGGGTTAAAGTTATTATTTCATTCATTATTATTATTTTATTACTAAATCAATAACCGTCCCTAGCGGGGCAGGCAGAGAGTCCCGAGTCCTTGCAAACCTGTCGTGCTTCGTGTACATTCAACACTCTCTTTATAGTATGAAAGTTTAATTTTTTAAACAGATAAAAATTTACTTGAATTGAATGAATGTGCTTAATGAATTACAAGGTGGTCAGTCCGCGTGTAAGGGAGCATGAACCCCTTTAACAGAAGTACAAGATCGCAGGCGCTGCTGTCTGTTGTATGTAATCAAGCTGCGGCCTTTTTGCGGGTGAATGTGTCTCTTTTTATCCCAATAACTGGCCATCGCGGAACTCTGTTGTCATTCTCTTTTTTTGACACGATCATATCTCCACCTCATCCGCCAACCAGCGGCCTATAGTTTTCGTAAACCAAGCAGTCCACACAATCTACAGTCCACTTATCCGCACCCACCAGTATGACTTTTAGCACATATTTATTTCATGAAATTGTGACATTTAAAAAATATATCTTTATAATATTTTACTAATGGTGTCGCGCCATTGCTGATTTTGTTAATTCGTTTCCTGTGATTAAGCACCGCCCAAAAAACACAACGGGCAGCGAACTATCACTGCACTAATGGTATATTATTATTTAGTTGTGAAGGGTTCATTGCTAATTACCTGGTGGACTAAAAACGGGCAGCGAGCAGGCAGGCGAGGCAGCGTGCAGTGGCGCGGCGCTTATCGGGCGTCCGAGGGCGAAGGGTATCGATGACGATAAGTAGCGCGGCACGTCGCTACCACACGCGCGTTCTTCGGGAACTGCACCAATAAGAAAATATCCATTTTGATTCGTCCATCCAAAAAATTAATATCCAAAAAAAAATTGTATAAAACGAATAAATATCTTGTGGCATCAGCACACGTGCTGATCTCCGATACTCCAAAGTGGACGAAGCATGTGCTATGGTGTCCATCCAGCTGATAAACATATGTACATACATACGTATTTTTTTATTTTTTTTATTATTTAGCTATAGGCTCGCGTTTGACTGCTATCCCACCTGATGGAAAGCAGGATGCAGCCTAGGATGA
>DVPR01001921.1:0-10177 GCA_018239345.1 Oxynetra stangelandi | reverse complement strand
ATTAAAGTGGCAGCTCACGCACAAAAACGGATAATGGTTCGCTTTAGGCGCTAGGGACGCCAGATATGGCTTTAATGAAGAAATGTTTTGATACACGACAGTTTGGCGAAATAATTATGGTCCGGACTGACTGGCAACTAAAATGTGTCTTCGTAATTAAAAAATGTGTAGTAGTAGTCAAACTTTAGCATTAGTACTAAAGTATATGCAATACTGCAGATCATTTCGAAGGGAGAGAAAACTGAGGAGGTGGTAGTCGCAGATAGTCGCTATCGCCTATAGACGACGCATCCGACGTCGACCAGGACAATAGGAGTGGGACTGCTAGGCACAGTTAGTCCGGTAATATTCGGTGTTAATAAAAATATTAATATTATTGGTTGAATTATACAATATTATTAAAATGAATGGTTTGATATAAATGTACTTTGTAACTACAAATACTTATATAATATACCGAGTTTTTTTCGACAAAACAATAAAAGCTGCTGCCCAATTGTTCGGATTGATGTTAAAAGATAGCATATAGCTTTCGTTATGCGGGCATGGCTTGCTAACGCAGAGTTTCCTTGTACCAATAGCAGATGCTGTTCGGTCAAGCGCCCCATTGTTCGATTCAAGAATAGCAATAAAATAATATATGTAAGTATAGTTTAAAATATAATGATTGAAACGACACTGTGATCTTTGAATCATAACATTACAGTTAAAAATTAAGATGGTTAAAAGCTAGAATTAAAAACTTGTTATATCTACAAATAATATCTCATCGATTTCCATTCCGCCGTTCGATACGATTTCTCTCTTAATAAAAAGGATCAAGTATGTATGCAGTCTTACCTCGCTTACAAAGTGTGGATTGCAAGACTTCACATATTTATACATTTAAACCGAAATCGTGAAATTCCGTTAGCATACACAAAACATTCTAATTACAATAAATATTATTATTTACATATTAAGTCAATATAAAAGGAACGTATACGGGAAGCGAGTGTACCGAGACGGGAGTACAGGAAGCCGAAACGTTCGAATTTGCATTTATGCGATTAGGAAGCATCCATCGCGGCGAGGAGTGCGATGCCGCGACCGTGGCCGCAAGCCGCCAGCAGCGCACGTCACGGGAGCATGTTTAGCATACTCATAGTTATCTTTACTGATGACGACCATCGACTTCCGTTGAAGCGCTGCGACTAGACTAGCTCGAGGACTTCGCTGCGTAAGAACATAACTGTGTATGCATGCGTATATGCTATTTGCAAAACAAATAGTTTATAACAATTACATTTATGTTTTCGTTGCTATTAAGTATCGACTGGCCAGGTGGCGCAGTGGGTAGTGAATCTGACTGCTGAGGCAGAGGGATCAGATAACCGTGTACAATTATAAAAATATTAAACATGATATGTTATTTTCTTATACACTTTACGAATACTTAACTTTACGAATTTTACTTTATAAGTTCGTGCGTAGTTTATTATTCAGTAAGATTCAACTATCATACTGTTCTTTAGCAACTCACATATACACCCTTCTTAAAATAAATTAAAATTTGATGGGATTCACATTCGCTTGCAGTCACGTAGCTGCCCTCGAGGTCTCGAAGGTCGCTGTCACGTTCTCGGGATGATATTAGAAAAATCCCATAAAAATATACACTTTTTTCTCAGCTATTTCTTACACAGAATGCGTTACCGACCTACCATATGATATTATTGTTAAAATATTAAATAGCAAGTATGTAAACTTTTTAATTAAGAGTGTATCTCAGAAAAAAAATCAAGATGTTTTAATCTGTGTTCATTTTGAAAAAACTGAAGAGGAAGCCAATTTCCAAAAATAAATGAATGATGTACAAGAATCCCTTTTTTCGTGCTACCATTCGCCTCATACAATGTATAAGTAATTTCAATGACATTGTAGCAAATTTGTACAGAGAACACTTAATTATTTTTTAAATATATTCTTCGAGAAATTTCTCAAGTAAAACGGGGATTCTGAAATAACTTGACGAGATATACAGCGATGTTCATCGGAGCATTGTGGTATACACTCTCGCTACAACACACTTATGGATAACGAGCGAAAACAAAACATGCACGTACAATGGAATGTTGCTAAAAGAACTCGGAAAAGATAAAGTTAACACCGAAATACTCGTACGTGAGAAAGTCCAAAATTACGGAAAGTGTGAAATGTTTCCAGCGAAACTCTTTGAAAGAGTATGGAAATGTGGGGAGTAATGACGCGGATATGATTATACCGTCGAAAGGAAGCCCGAGCTTTCTGCTACATTTCGTTTACATAAAATGTTTGTACATTAGTGGAAAAAAAAACTTCACATATTCACATGTCGTTCTTGTACCAGTTGGTTAATTTCCCATAACACTCATAACACATAAGTTTTCGAAAAACATATCTATTCTGGATCTGTTTCAATATGGTCCATACTTTAACTGATCACTTCACTTACGATTTCAGCTTTATAAACATTTTAAAAATTCACTCACATTGTATACATTTTATTGTTTAGTATATAAATGAGATTTTGTGTATAACACAACATCATAACTACACGAAACAACGACAACTCGTTGTGTGAAATTTCTCCCTAATTCCCAATTGTCATTCACAAAATACAAAGTATTATCAATATGTCAATTGTGTTTGACAAAAATTTTTTTATATTAATGACAAGACGCTTTAGAAACAAACTATACATCGCCAGCAATTAAACATTGGATCATAAATATTAAAACAACGCTTTATGATTCACATAATAGCTATTGTTATTGCTTTTTAACACATGCCTTTTAAAATATTAATCAAGGAAGATCGGTCTCCTAATGTATTATATTTTTATCTTTATCACAATTTCATCACTTACGTGTACTCTATACGTATTATGTTTTACGCCGTACTGTAATCATGATAAGCACTAAAAGGGCACTAGTGATAATGCCTCTCAAATATATCTCTGCCTTTTGTAGACATTAAATACCGCTTCCAAATCAGTGTCCATAACTGAAACAATAGTAAATGCAATAAATAAAAACGGTGTTCAGTCTCTCGCACTAAATTACAAATTTATAAAGCTGTGCTATGATAACAATCAACTTTAGCACGCATTATTTCACACGAGACGTCCTTAATAACAGTGTAAGTAGATAGAATAGGACATAACAATATGATTGTATACTTTAATAACTACACTCCTATTGTTTGCGTTTTGTTATATTGCTGCAATTAAATTGTTATCTGTCCAACTACATTGTTACCTTCAGTATTAATGAAATCTATTCATACAAACATATAAATATAATCGAAGTAGCCGTCCGTCATTAAACATAAGGGCTAATACATACGGTTGTTTAGACGTTAGTAAAACTTAATAACGCCTTTAAAACTTATAATTTGTGTGACTACATATTATTTGTTTGTGTGACCAGATATATCCGATTGAGCCTTAGGACCCTCGTTAGCAGACAGAGGAAGTTACACAGAGTTATCTCTATAAAAATCTAAAAGTGGTACGTAATTAAGCAAACTTTTAAAATGTATCTTTTTATTTATAGATATGCAGCGGAAGCGAGATTGTGGGTAACTAAACTGACACTTCGATAATTCTAAGTGCTATGAGCGCTGTGCTACTGTGAACCATAATAAATAAACAAAAGAAAACACTTGATTAAGAGAGTGATAGAGGGTTGTTACTTTCCCGACGTGCATTAGAACTATTTGAAGGACGATAAAAATTATCATAAACGATGTTGATTCTATACTTATGTGATTGACTAATGAAATTTTAATTATTTAATTAATTTGTTTAATTCAATGTTTTAGTTATGCCGTGACGCAGTTAACAAATGCTGCTTATGACAATTAGTGTTTCGGGTTGAAGGGTGTGGGTGCCTGTCCACGTGTATATTAGAGCCGGGCACCGTGACCGGTCAAGAATGGGAAAAATAGTCTATTTCAAAGACTCTTACAAATGTCTATGAACGGCACCAGCCCCTTGTTACCGCTGCATGTCCGTTTGCTACACTTTTCACATAAAAAACCTTCTACAAGCTATACCCACGAATATTTCGAAAGCTTTCTATGTAATTCTTACGCTTTTTGTCAACACTAGTAGCGTTTTTAAAGTACGTGTCATTTACTGTTATCATTATTTATACAAAGATTATCTGTCCCGATGCTCCGCTCGAAACCACTTTCGTCGAGACTAAAAATTTGGGATATCCATCCATCAAGTAATAATGGATGGCGCTTGTCTCCGCGCGATCACTTAATTTATTTAGAAGATAACACTCATTTAGAATAGACGCCAGTATACTTGTATGATGTGAGTAATGAAGGGAAATCGTTTCATTTGTACATATAACATTTGCAATGAATACGTATATGGTGTGTAAAATATTCTTATAATCTGTTCTTATAATATAATAAGTTAACAATTTGGTTTTATTTCACTATGTATTATTTAAATCTTGTCTAATTCAAATAATCTTAAAAATGTGTTTATGATTTAATTTTGTATAATTAATTTTGAAAATTATTTTTATTAAACATTTTCATGTTTTAATTATTATGGTTAGTTTTAAAAACATAATTACGTTTCATTTTAAAAACTTTAATATTTTAATCTGAATATTGTAAACGTTTTCAGGGTTACATCTAAGAATTAAAATTTGCAGAAGTTAAAAAGTACTATTACAATAAGAAAATGTCGGCTACTAAGACATTTAGAATTTACATAATCTTTTATTGTTTTCCACTTCCTTTCATTTCTCTTCTTTTTAATTTTCATTTCGTCTACCCGAATGTTTTTGGTTAAAGGCGCTTCCTCGGCAATAAAACCAACTGCTTTTAAAATTTTTCATGAGTAAATGAAAAATCGTTACTTCAGTGATAACACCACCTATGGCAGACTGCTATGTATCTTTTATGTATTTTAGTGTAATACATCCTATGTATTTTACTTATTAATATACAAATGGTAAGTACGTAATTAATGTTAACATATATTCTTATCATGAATAGATAAAAAACACAATTAAAAGTAATTAACTTAAATATTCATTACATTATGTTAATAGCTTGGTGATCTTATGAACACAACTGTCTATACACAACTAATTAGAAACAAAATGAACAACTGTATTGAACATTATCCAATTTAATTAGCTAGCAGCGGTTATTCGAGCGGCCGGCAGCCAACCGGATATCGGGCAGACAATTTATACATAACTATCGCTTTACAAATAAATACAAAACTGTTACAACATAGCGCAATTATAACTTCTGTAATACGATACGGGTTGGAGAATCGACAACATGATATGAACAGATGATGGGTTATAATTGAATTGGTATTAAGTTTAATTGAAGGAAGCGTCACATACATTAAATATGTAATGATAATGTTAATAAATATCATTTCATAGCAACAAAATATATAAGTATTTAATAAGACGATTATATATTTGCGTGTGTATTTGTTGTCAAAGATAATAGCATAGTAATGTTGATTGATTATAATCAATCCATCTATCAATCGTCTCCTTTATTTTATTCTGCTATTAGGCAAAAGTTAAACTTACAAAAAAGTATTTATAATTCACTATAATTAAAATTAATCAAATTCAACATTCAATACTCCAAGTATTTTCAGTTTATCTTGAAATTAATACCAAAAAAGAACACCAGAAATTCAAGTGACATAATTTGAATATTCGTAAACATATCCCACGGCACTTATGCCGAACGGAAGAATAAAACTAATCATACTGAATCGTCCCATCCGTGAGATTGCATCTGACGCATAACAAAACGATCACAATTCCTGGTAAGTGATGTTCGGTGACTGCAGTGCATTAGCATGCATCCGACACCGCTTCTCACCCGAACGCACTCTTTCCATGAACACATTGTTTCATCGCTAGAGAGACTAATAAGTAAGGAGTAGAGTGACACATTCTTTTAAACTCCAATAGTCTCGCGTTTGACTACGACCTCCCCTAATGGTGAGACACAACCTAGGATGAAACACGTCCGTCTAGAGAGCGTCTGTTTACTTTTTTAAATTATATTGTACGTTTCGGGAATAAAAGACGTTAGCGGGGATTTCCAGTCACTTACTATTATTGGCTGTAATTGTAAATGAAAATTAATGAGTGTTATTATAATAGACAATTAATGAGCGATATTGTAAATGGCAATTAATTTTTATAATTGTAAATGACAATTAATGAGTGATATTGTAAATGGCAATTAATGTTTATAATTGTAAATGACAATTAATGACCGATATTGTAATTGGCAATTAATGTTTATAATTGTAAATGACAATTAATGAGTGATATTGTAAATGGCAATTAATGTTCATAATTGTAAATGACAATTAATGACTGTAATTTATACATGGCAATTTATGGCAAAAAATGTACATGGCAATTAATAGCTGTAGTTGTAAATGAAAATCAATTGCTGTAATTATAAATGAGAATTAATGACTGTAATTGTCATTATTTTATAAACTGCTTATATATTGCTATAAAATATATTAGATACAAGATTCGGAATGTTCTTTGGTTTCTGTCAGTCTTCTGATTACGTACACTTTGTTTTGAACCGGATTGATGACAAACACTTCTGTGGCTTTACCCTATAAGGGTCTCTACATATTAATATCATACTAGTATGCTCTCTATATTACAGTTTGTCAATTCTATAAAAAGACAGTTGTGAGTCCTTGTATAATCGTGTTGTGTCTATAAAAGTAGTCTAATCTATCGTACATCCGTCCTACACGCGACAAGTCAATGTTTAAAATTAAATGCCGTTATTCCCCGAAATTTAGATGCATACATGTTATATTTTAATTTTCCTTTGAAATTTAAAGAAGACAAAATTATTTTCATTCGCAAAGACGAGAAACTTCCATCGGCTAAAATGATAGAGGAATTAATGAATGTGTTATGTTGAATGTCGTAAAGTATGTGTTTTTGTTTATTTAAATTATCAAAATGTATAGCATCAAGATTCTAATTCAAAATTGGGTTACACCAAAATTATGTTAGAAAAAGCCATTAGGCATTTCCCAAGATATTATTATTATTATTATTAGACCCCAGACACACGAAACAATGACTGCACGCTGTCCCCGTCTCGGAAACATTACTCCGGTCCAATTACTTGTGCTTTATTACGGACTACCGAACGTGGAACTTCTAATATTACTGTCAGATGAATCATCTTTACTTAAATTTATGAGCAATTCACAGTGAATAAAAAAGCAATTTACATATAGCCGAGTATCGGTTACAGGTGGCAATTAAATCAACTTTAGGAATAACGTGTGAAAATCAAGTATGATGACTCCTAACATGTCATAAATATATATTTATGTCAGTATAATTTGACACTGAAATTCTAGCGTTATTATAAATGTGAGGTTTTTAATAGACGGCTATCATTATCGACTAGGACATAAATTTTACAATTTATAAATAAATATACAAATTTTCGTAAAAGTTTGATACTTACTTGTTTTATCAACCACTACGTACGTTTATACGTTTAAAGCTTATTGACGCGAACGTCATATTAAATAAGCTTACATTCTATTTTCAACTAAACACTAATATACAAAATTGTGTTTTTTTTTCCTTTCAATTACAGCACTTGCATTCGAAACACGCATTTATTATTATTTAAATAACAAAATACTTCAATAAATTTAATACTCTAGATATTAAATATTATATTTTAAAACTCTAAAACAATATGTAACTTTTCTAATATCACATTAATTGTATCGCTTCTTACAAAATAATTTGACTTAAGAACACATTGCGAAAATTCATACAACGAACAGACGCAGACAGAACAAAACGCACGCGTACGCTGCGTTGTTAACCTTTCCTTTCTTATGAAAGTAATCCATTGCTTCGAATAAATTGAAAGCGAAGTATTTAAGATAAGAGGGGCTCACTTGCGAGCCAACAACGCGGGTAAGACACTCCGCGATTTAAACGTTTGAAGTTCCACAAACAAACGACCGAGACCTCGGAGATTTGTCTAAAAAGCTCTCGGAACAAGTCGCGTTTGAGAGTACTCGGCGGCCTTTGTCTTGTGTTGTTTATTGTGATCGTGATTGTGTGTCTTATCATTCACTCGCTATCCAACGAGGGAGACTTGCCGATTCATCAAATCGCAATGCGGGCTCGACCCGAAGCGCGCTTGTTACTTTCTTAACTTCATATGAGGAATCCTTTTGACGATCCGCATACGGACTATGAAAGCGCTTCGGCACCTTCATCTCCCAAGAGAAGAAAAAAACTTTTCATTTACTGTTTAATTTGGTTTCTGATATCATTCATCTTGTCTGAAAGCTGTTTTGTTATAAACTTTCTTAATATACCGCGGGGAAGTGGCCATTCTTTATTATTATACAACAAAAAGGAAACCTCTTCTCCCTAATTTTGTTCGTGTAAAAAGGTGCCTGTTAATTCGTTACCCCGGGGCCAAGCCTCCCCTTGTATTTAAGAGGGTTTAATGAACATGACATGGCTCGGAGATTTGTTCAATCCCAATAGCCTAATATTGATCTTTACGAGCATTACTTTAATACCATGTACACAAAATATCCACTATAGTTAACTGACAACATACAATATAATTCTGGTAACGAATTAAAATGAAACATTTCTACTTAGTACTGTAATGTACATACCTTAATAAACCAGCAATTTAATTGAAATCAGTAATTGAATTAAAATATCGCTTAAGTTAATAATTGAACATATTGCTGAGCCGCTAAATTTAAGATTATGCAACAGCTATTTATCTCCAAGTGCATAATAACGATCCTGCTTCATGTTGTTCTATAATCAATCGGTTCTAGGTCTCATTAATACCGGCAACGGAGTCGAGGCAACGAACAAAGGCATATTGTATCTCCGGAAAGACGGTTCAAGCCTATCGCGCGCCTATAACTCGTGCCGCGAAGCTCCTAACAGTATCCATTTTAATCCACTAAGTCATTCATATAAGGTTAATTATAGAGAGCGAAATTGAGTTTACTTTTAAATGAATGGATGTACAAAATGTCAGCTTTGTTGATTGTGTAATAGGCGAAGTTAGTTTTAATCATTTATTCATTTAATGAACAAATGAATACAATTTAAAGTTTGTAATTTATTTTGTATTTATTTGTATTTTAAACTTTAAATTGTATTTTTATTTGTTCTTTGTTCACTGTGTTGGTGTAACACTATGCAATAGGCTAAAGCAATTTAATACAACAGACTAAATATTTTTTGAAATTACACATGCTTGATTTTTTATTTATTTATTAACAGTACAGAACAAATAATGGGATACTAAATTATGTATAGACAAATAGTATAGCAAAGTATTCTAAAGTTGAATACATATAAAGTACAATAAAGTACAATACAACATATAAAGTAATCTATTTAAGAGATGATTTGAGTCACAACATTATCATTAAAGTTAATTAAAATTTATGAAATCGTTATAAAAAAAATGTACAACGTTATCATAAAAAAAAGGTTTGTGTCACATTATCGCCGGCTACTTCAAGTTTTGTGATAAAACTAACTAATGTAGTGAATGCGCTATTCGGCCATTCATTATGTCCGCACTAAGCCACTCGAGCGTCACCACGAAACTCAAGTGGCTGAAGCGGTCGCTCGAGGCATACCCATATCTACAAGTGTATAGAGTATAGACCATATTCATTATAACTTAAACATTAAAATTATGACTCTCTAAACTTGTAATTGGTCGAGATATGGTTTATACGATTTATATGGCATGTACATTGAATTGATAAATACTCCAAGTTAGACGTCTTTTTCAAGATTCTTTCGCATACAAATAGTTCAAAGATTTGAATGTTCGCTTAGTTCACAACAAAATTTATTACATACATTATTAATAAAAAATAATGTAGTATAGGAAAAAACAGAGACAAATCGACGAAAAATATTCTTAAAGCCAGAAATTCTAAAATGATCTTCCAAAGGGATGGAGGAGATTACCTCGTGATAGGGAAGTTCGGAAGGAACTAGCCGTTGAAGAGCCGAGCGCTTGGCGCAGGGCATCGCTGGCCGGGTCGCGGAAGACTGTCACCTTCCCGTGACCCGGC
>DVPR01001920.1:0-10177 GCA_018239345.1 Oxynetra stangelandi | reverse complement strand
AAACGAGGCTCAACAACCCCACATCTGCCGCTTCAGTTACAGTTCCGTTTTACATGAATTGTAGGTAGGTATGTAGGTATTCTTTACATTTAGGTAACTACGTCTCTTGTAGAGCCCAGAAACAAGCGGCACAAGGAAGGATAAATTACATTTTGTTATTATTATATTGAAATGTTTTTTATGATATTATGATTACCTATATGAGTATCTTATTTAAAAATTAGTCGCTGAAGTTATGTCTAATGAACTTTTAATTCTTCTTTCTAATACACTTAACATGTGCATTTAATTTTCACGGCATCGCAAGGATAATGTAAGTTTATCTGCATTGTCTTTTAAAAGTCATTTAATATGTTCATTAAAATACATAAGCAGAACCCTATGCTATGTCATTTAAATACAATATTTTTATTCGATATGAAATTGTTGCTTAAAACTTGAAGTAACGGATAAGACACGACTTAGCAGACATAATTTATGGCCGTGTATCTTCGGAACAGTTTAAAACCGCGAACGATCGATACGAAAATCCTTTAGAGGATACATTTTTCCTTAATGAATGGTATTGATCGCTCGCGAGGCTATAAGCGTATAATTTACGACTCCGTATATCCCGGGGTTCACTTCGCATGCATCCGAAGGTGTGTTATTTATACCCCCTGTTTTATTTATACCCCCTTTTTTCGCAGCTCGTAACGGCTGGCAATAAAGGGGACGTTATTTTAATTTCACGATTGAAAAGCTCGATTGGCCGGTTATGCGGCTTAATGAGTTTATATCGGCAATGAGTGTAACGGTCGTGGGACTTAAACGTTCAACGCATGTATCACATTGCAACATTCGCTACTTTTATTCAGCTTTCATTAATTCGTTATTTTTATATAAATATAATTAGCCAAGCGTTTGACTGCTATCTCGCCTGATGGTAAGCGTAGATGCAGCCTACGATGTACTACGCTTGCTTAAAAATTATCAGTTCACTTTTGTTTTTAAGGTGGAAATGATGTTTGAAATAGACGGAGATGGCATGCATTTCGAAATTCGAATCGTTATACTGGATGGATTATTACATACTTTTATATTCTTTTGCAGAAATAATGAGAGCTGATACAAACGCCGCAACACCTTATGAGTAGGCCTATTGTCACTGTGATTTCTGAATCATTGCAAATTCGTTTTTATGAATGACTGAAATAGATTTTCGCATTGTAATTAACTACGTAGTTTTAACGAGTGAAATTATATTTGCTTGTTTTGTAATGAATTTTTTTACGAGGTAATTAATCACATTGTGCGTTAAATATTGTACATACACTTTCCCTAACTGCTATTATAGTAGATAATAAACACCATTAATGCTAAATATGTTAGGTAGGACCTACGACTGGAGGTAAGCTTTCGTAAAGGTAAACAAGTATTTACAAAGTAATGAATATACCTATCTATTTGTATATTAAATTGTAAGTATTTCCCAACAAATCATGACATAATATGCTAGATATAATAAAATGAGTATTGTAATGTAGCTAATAATAATATCATCTTGAGACATCATATACGACCATCTAAACAGTGTCTGAGTTATGGTAACCATACGGTTGATAAACTACATACATAAACACATATATGAATATATGTCTACTTATATATATTTTTTATACCTAGAAAGAGAACAAATACCCACTTCTGTTTATAACACAACTATTTGTCCTGGAAGGAAATCAAACCCCCGGTTCAACAGCGGTCAGGTTCACTAACCACATTATTAGCGGGCCAGTCGAATATATTAAATATAGAAATTATTTCAAGTCCGAAAAATCCGATTGTTTTATACGAAAAACGTAAAACGTGGACTGGAGAATTTTATATAGGCATATAGCAGAGCTTTAAGGGTCAAACGCGCTTAATACTGTCTTCGAATACAATATGCACTTGAAAGCGCCTCAAATTTTAAGCGTATCATCGTAAATAAAACCACTTGAAAAAGCAATTCTTTCAAGAACTGAATGCTTCTAAATGTGGCGACTCCTGTACATTCCCACAGTGTGGAGATGATAAATCTCTGCTATACCCAGCCCTTCTTGCGGTGCATTAACTCGGGGACTTTTTGTCCGTCTAGAAATTTGTAAGTTAGGTACGTAAAATGTACCTAACTCTACATAAGACGGGTAATAAATAACGCCTTGAGCATCTCAGGCCTGGTTACGTTCGTTCCGACTTTAACTGATTTAAAACTACATTGTTGCCTCCTTTATATGTATTCATAATGCATATTTTACCTCGAGCTTAAATTTTATTAAATCTCACTATAAAATATGTTCCTACACTAAACTTTTGAAACGAAGCAAAAAGCAGAAACACCTTTGATTTATACGCACCGCCTTTAAGTGAGAATTATGTTCGCACTTACTCGTGTTACTTTTTATTTCGTTTATTATTTGCAACAATGTTACATGACCCTCAGAGTCACTTAACGAAAATATGGCGTATTAAATCGCATAAAGAAAACAGTGTTTTCAGAAAATAGTTGAGTATAAAAGGAAAGTTATAATAATGTCGTAACTCGCGACATAAATTTTGTGAATGGCTCGAAAAGAACCTATGGCGAGTGAATTGTTAATAAAGATATAGAGCGAGCAATGTATTACGGGACATTAGTGACGTTTTACGAGTGGAATGATGGCCGATCCACTGAATGCACCCGTAGCTCCTGCGATCACGACAATATTCGGCGGCAATTTATCAAGCTTAAATGATTTGTGAAGCCGCCACATTTTATATTATTACAATCTCGCAGACAAACGAAGCCGATAGTGATCAAATCGATGTCTTTCTTTATAATTCAGTAATTTTAATAAATATCATTGCAAAATTTTGTTTTATCAACACTCTAACAATACTTCCAATATAATTATATCTTTAAAACTGAAAAAAAAGGTTGCATTTTGTAATTTTTATCGTATATGACTTGTTATAACGGTGAAAGTGAACACTTGATCAGAATTCATTTCATTTTAAAGGAGTCCTGTGTTCAAAAGTGTAATTTTGCAATGGTTGAATATGATGATAATTTAAGGTATATACCTATGTCCGGTAGATCGAAAAACAAAGCAGATAAGCCAACAAAAACTTCACGCTCAGGGCGGTTGACGATATTTTACATAATTTATACATATTTCTTATATATTCTAGAAATGTTACCACGGTACCTATCTCAAACTGGTCATAAATGTCCCGAGCAGGATGATATTTTACGGCGGCTAAGAGGCGGGGTGAGCTGCCCTTATCTTCATACCTACACATGGGGACTGACATTCAAATTTATCGACTTTTAAAAATATACAGACAGATTAAAAACAGATAACGCATCCGACTCGACAGTTGGAATTGGAAAAATATCATTCTGTGATGCAAAAAAAAAGTTTTAAGAGCTGTTCATTTGCTATATTTTGTTTATATACATATTTAGATAGAAGTATATTCGTTTATGTTGTTGGGTAATTTTGTTTTACAGTCTTATGTCTTCACTCTAGATGAATATATCAGTTCGCGTTCGATATATGTGTGTATGTTACAATCAGTGGCATTGCAAGTGATATTATAAATTTGTTATGATATGATAATAAATTTAGGTACGCGTATGTATCCAATATTTGATTTTAAAAGTGATTAAAATATCAACCATCTAATTCATGCAGCCATTCATGACATGAATGGCACAATGCAGTAATTTTGGGGCGTGTTGTCGCAATCGCTCATTGTTTAGATTAAAAACTAAGTAAACTACATATGTAAGAAGTAAAGTCAATAAATAATTAAGATCATGTATATATGTATATGCGTATTTGTGTCATGACATTAAAATGCAATGAATGTTCCTTCCGTTCAAACGAAGTCTGTGTTTGTATTGGTTGCTTTGGTTTTTTAATACTGTTAAAACTGACACCATTCTCGGGAAGGAATTCACAAGTAAATAACGAGTAAGTCAGAAAATAACAAATTAAAATATTTGTCAGTGAGTCTACGCGTAATTGCATATTATTAGATACATATATGGTAAAACTGATGACCTAAGTGGCATCGTTATGTGCGATACAGTGATTAAGTGATTATTTTACTCATTAAAAGCAAACTCTTGTGTCTTATTTATTACTATAAACGTAATATACACATTCGATTGACATTTCAATGTAAGTAAGTAATATGATTTTTTGTGAAAATATTCAGATTCGCCTAACGATATAACGACCCATAAACAATATTGTAAATCAATTTGAAATAAGAATGGCCATATTTTAAGCTACTGTGTGTTTTTTTTTATTTTCAGAATAAAAGAAATTTTCTTTTACAATCCGAGTACGTACTCACACATTTTTTTACCAAGCACACTCTCTTCGACGGACCACAAGTTTAAATTTTAAATGGTTATTCTGTTGGAATCGCCTTGTACTGTACACGGAATGTTCCACCAAGGTACCGACCGCACCAGGCATTGATAATTAATTTTAAAATTCATCGCAATCTGCAACCGTATTGGGGCTACTAACTCTTAAAACCTTTAAATTTCACTGAAAAGGAATTTTGTACTTATTTACAATGTTGCAAAAACAAGTCACCTTAATTAAACAACATTTTGCACTCGTAATTCTCTTAGACATCACTTAGGGACGTAAGTGCAGAGGTCTGTCGTCAAGAGATTGAACAACTAAAGGAACATTCTGACTGTAGTATGTAACGGGCCACCCTGTTAGAAATTAAGAAAGAAAGTTGTGTTGTTGAGAGTATTCAACAGAGGCATTAGTCTTTGGTGAATAGTACCTACCTATATATTTACTTGAGTTTAAGAAAAATCCAAATCGGTTTATAAATTAGAAAGTTAAGAGGCAAAAAATGTTAAAAATTACCAGTGAACCCGAATAAGTAACTTTTCAATTTTCTTGAAATCCGTTAGAAATGAAATTGGAATTAAATTATTGAAGTTTCTTCACAAGGTTAAAAGCGATTATTGTTATTTGTTAATATATGTAATGTCTGCTTATTTAAATGTGACAAAATGTGTACCTAATACTTTAAATATATGAAATATCCAATAAAATATCAACAATCGAAATACAAAATAATTTTAATTTTCTATTATTCATATCATTTACAAGTGATTCACTGAAGAAATCACAGAAAATCACAAATTGGTAGTAAACAAAATTGCTGTACCTACACCTATATTAGAACGCTTTGTAAATAGCTATTTATTGTATCGATTTTTTATTTTGAATTATCGCTTATGTAGGTACTTTGCAATGACGGCCAATAAAACTAGAATTGATACGAAATAAAATGATGATTTAATAATAATTTGTTCTCATTTTCCTACCACGCATCTCTGTGTGGGCGTTTATGATCACCTTGACCTACTTCAAAGTCGTGTCTTCATCATTAGATAACTTGAAATTCGTCAAGTTCAAGGCAACGCCTAAATATCAAAACTTACAGTGGGTATATAATGACAACATGTTGAGATATGACAACAGCCAAAATAAATAAATATTTTTTCAAGCATATGGTATTCTTTCTGAGCGTTCAGTTTGATAAAATACGTAGAATGAAATTGATTTATATAATTGTTATAAATAAAAACGTAATTCTAAGTGATAAATCGGCAATTTTAAGTGTTTTACTCATGCGAGAGCGAAACAACATAAATATAACTAAGTAAGTACACGAGTGCTTTACTTACATTACAGGTATTCCTTTCTCTTTGTACCCATTTCAATATGTATTACTTTATATTTTTATTGTGTCATATATTGTCATATGATATTTATACATCATGTCATGTTGTTTGATTGAAATACGTAAATGCACTGCATAAACACCTATTGATATAAAAAAGCGACTAAGATAATTTATCAGTGTGAAGAGTTATTACACTTTGTTTGAATTATTTTTTACTGCAAACTGTTTAAAATACGTATACCTACTTACAATATCCTTTCAAATCTATATTACTAGCATTTGACTTAAAACAAGCTTCAATTGAGAAAGTTGATTAATAAAATACACTTTGGAATTCCAGATTTATACACCACTGCAGACATAGGTTCTATACATAATATGTGTTATCATTAGTTAAAAATACATATTTGAAATAAGGCTTAGTTACTGAGACAATATACTGATTGAGAAATAATATCCAAAGAAATCGTTATTGCATTTAAAAGCTAATCATGCACTGGACATAATGTATACCAACCATACAGGAACGTCGACATCAGGACATGAAAACACTGTATGCACTAACACGTCGAATACAGTCACAAATTCGAAGCGAAAATGGTTTTGTTTCAAATTTTAATAATTTAGTAGGTACGGTGACCACACTCGGTTGTGTTTCAAATTAGACTAACAACAGAACAGAGTTGTATTAGTTGGCTCGGCTGGGTTATATGAGGCGTCAATAAACCAAACCGCATCTATTATTCCACTGGCCGAGCCTGAATTTAACAGCTGACGGTGAATTTTAAAATCGCTTTATGGCCCAAATTAAGGTCGTCGCCCTAATTCCGTACAAGTTGTATGACTGATCGTTTTTAATTGGAAATTAATAAACTTTGTTGCACGAGCAAAACATATAAGTACATACCCACAGTTAATCATTAATTCATTTTAAGTAGTAGAAAGTAATGTTAAAGTGTGTCTTTTAAATATTTATAAATCTGACTGCTGTAAAATAAAGGAATATCTTTGAAAGAACTGTTAGTTGCCGTCAACGTGTATACTAAAGGCGACCATCTCATTCCTCAAGAGTGGCTTCTGTTACCGACCAAGAAGAGGAAAAACATTCCTGTTTAAGGTCGGTTATAATTGTCTATTGGCCGCGGCGGGCACTAGCGACTGTTGCATGCCCATTTATATAAAAAAGGTGAAGGTTATTTTGCAAAATGACGAAAGGATTGTGTTACAAATACTCAATTAATTTAAACAATATTCTTACCAATTTGGTACTAGTGGAAGGCTTTGGCACTAAAGGGCTTAGAAATATCAAACATGTCGAAACATGTTGATTGGGCGGTAATAAAAGTGATAAAAATATATGAATAAAGATGACACTATATGTGACCTACATCCGGAAACAACGTTAATGAGATCCTATTAAAAACATTTATACAACACCGCATTATGACTTCACAACAGTGACAGTTAGAAGTGTAACGGCTTCAGGGATTCGAAAAACGTGGGCAATAAACAAATATTTAATAGTAAATATCGGCTTTAAAGCTCCATACACACTAAATATTGGTGCGCGAGTTCGTTAAGCCCGTTCAAAGTGATGTAACAAAACGTGCAAACATTCGGTGTGTACCCGAATTATTAACAGGTCCTCAGCACTCGCACCAATACTGAAACGTAGTAAAACTATGCACATACCACAATGAATAATGAACCTTACATCTAAAGATGTGGGGTTGAAATTCAAATAATAAACAGCAATATCCTTCAAAGTGCAGTCAGATGATCCGGTCCTCGTTTATTGCACCCACCGGCAATCCATTTCGAGTTAACATTTGACTAATTTGTGACATTCTGTGGCGATGTCATAAAATTCATAAGATTGGTTCGTTAGCTGTTGGGAATGACTCTTTGGACGGTACAATAAATAGTTATAAAATTCTTAAACATATTACACATGAACAAGTCAATGAAATACTTTTATTTCATGTTTGAATAGAGATTGACGATTTACATACGTGTACTGACTTCCTTTTCGCCTCAAATTTAAAAACCTGCCTACGTAGACTCTACTGGGTCTAAAGTTTATTGGATCTCAGTATAACCTAGCTTTCCATTACGTTTATATTAGATAGAAATTACGAAGATCACTTGAAAAATGACTAACTGCAAATTAGCTATAAATTATCGCAATAATGAAATAATTTTCATCGTGCATTAATTATATAATACGTATACGTATTTTATACATTAACATATTAATTTGTTATATAGTTATTGGGTTATTATTACTCTAATAATATAATTACGATAAAGGTACAAACTTTATTCCCTTGACGTTTCCGAGTCCGAGATTGACTAGAAACGTTTTTCACGTGTCCGCCTCACAATACGTATCTTCGATCACTTGCGTTTTATAACGTGTTTTATAGACAACGGATAGATTTTTAACAATGCTAACGTGTAAAGCAACAGAAACCGACACATCGACTGACCAATAACACAAGTATCACCTTGAACCCCGTTTTCACTTTTCGCGTTGAAATAAACACGCTTTTAATGTTCTGTACACTGTTATGCAAATGAGGATTGCCAACAGAAGCTCATTTATGAAAGGGTTTCCTAAAATGTGGAGAAAAAAATGCGTTTGAAAGTGAAAGGCAACAGCGTTCACATTGTGCAGACGGTCACGCTTCCTTCGTACTATTGTCGGGATAGATAAATATTTATAAAAGCCTCTCTTGCATGCTTTAACGTAAATACGTTACGGCATGCAAAACAAGTTTTTGTAAAACTACTACCGAATTGACCTTTTTTTTCGTACAACAACCCCTTTGGCAGCTTTCGGCGCGCTCCGTTTATTTATTGACACAGCCTCGTGTTTGATGTCCAATTGGGTGCTAAAGCAAATATGAAACTTTTGTCTTTTGATTCGTCGAAAAAAGTAGGTAATATAAACGAGATAGGTACGTGACAACAATTGTCAAGTGTTTTTAGCTGAAGTTTGATAAACAGAAATATGGGAACTCAAATGTAATTAATACATTAGTTGATACATTTATGTATGGAATTATTTTCATTTGGGAAAAATCTAACTAAATTAAAAACTTGTAAATAAATAGCCGATCGACGTAGATTGAAAGCTTGACTTGTGTGCTTTTTATATGGCCTTAGAGTCAAAAAGTGTTATTATGTAGGTATATATATTTACAAAATTCACATTCAAACTCCATTAAACTCCATTGTTTTTACTCCAGAATTCTTTAAAGACTAAAATTTTTTAAAATCAGTTTCCTAATAGTTATAAGAGAAAGATGTCTATTAAACAACTGAAAATTGTGGTAGCATAATAATTTTGAAGGAAAACAATGACAGGTTTTATGTATTTGTTTTCGCAACGGTTATGTTTATGATACCACCCAAAAATTATACTAAGATAAGAAAAAAGCAAAATTATAAATAGATACTCGTATATCGTGAGCGCGGTAGCTGGTCGGGCTTGGCATAAAGTTTACGACGGGGATGCGAGACGCAGTAAAACTCGAAATAAATCCAATCGGGGATCCAAGGAAAACAATCCACTTCGCTCGGGATTACTCCAGATAGGGACGAACATTATCCATTGAAATGAGATTCGTATAATGTTATGTAGACCTTGGCGTCCGCAGCTAGATATATAGCGGTATACCTACTGATCCAACACCGCGGTAAAGGGCAACTGAATAAGCTAACCTAAACTAAATTACGCTTAGGTGCGAATAAAAAAATCTTTTTGAAAAATTAAAACCAGTACATAAATGTGTTAAGTGGGTAGTAATATAAAGATTAGCTTAAAAAAGATTAGCTTCTAATTCATAAAGCAATTTCTAACATGTCGTAAGTTTTTCGAAAATATCTCGTTAGATAAAAGCGATAACCTATGTACAAAATTTTCTAATTAAGTTTTATTGATGTATTTATTACATAAATAAATAATACTAAAAATAAATAAAAAAACAATAATATTTCAAATAGTGATCTGCGGCAAGTCTCTGTTTATTTACTCTAAAAATTGCGATGTAAGTGATATATATATAATATATTATAATATGTTACATAAACATTTATTTTAAAAATATATATCAAATACAAATGTTAATTAATTGTTTGTTACTGTAATAACGCAAACTAAGTAAAGGACGACTGACTAGTCGACAAAGTGATATTTAGGATCAGTGAGTTAATAAATCAGACTAGTGGCACATGCACTAGCTGTTTCATCAGAGTAAATTAGCGCGAGTGGCAATCAGTTCACCGTGTTGAAGTACTTTTTAGGTCACAGTAATTTAACTGATCTGTTCATAATCACATAGGTAACGACTCACTATACTAACGGGTGGGCCTCGGAGTTTTGCGAATTTGAAATCGCCATAGCGTTGAAACGGGGGAGGGGAGAGGAGCGCGGGAAGTG
>DVPR01001919.1:0-10179 GCA_018239345.1 Oxynetra stangelandi | reverse complement strand
TACTTTAGGTGTAACATGTTTTTTTTATTCTGTTATCAATTATAGTGCTTTTTCATATATTTTCATAATCCTTATTAAGTGTGAGACGTTTTTTATTTTTATTTCAATCAAAAAAATTCATTGAATTTTAAAACCACGTAATACTACAAGTATTTAGCCGTATAGTTTTTAATGTAACGGAATTTGTAAATGAACAAACGTAGTTCACGAGAGACAAACACCTACCATAAACATGTGCAAATGACCTCGAAAGGGACTGCAGTGGTTAATTAATAATGATGAAAACCAATCAGAATTTCTTGTTTTTATAACTATTAATTATATTGGTAATATTTCTAAAGGAATAAAACTCTAAATATACCTACAGAAGTCCAATAACCATATGTTCCTATAAGTAGTTGATACTAGTTGCTATCGGTCCTGTTAAAAATTAATGAAAGCGCCTTGCTTCTACTGAGCATTGATACACTGTGTTCTATTATAAACATGGACTCCCAACCACACTCTGCACACCGAAACACAATATTGCTGCAATAACAATGGATTCACGGTAGAAAAAGGTGTATCGGAGTTTAAAGAATAACTCCGGCTAATATCTTTGATATTTTAATACCTCAGGTCGTTTCCACAGGTGGCCATCTGATTCCAATTTATATTCTGGGCTATGATAATTAGACATCTAAAAACATATGAATACATACCAATACAGATATTTTTAAGCCGACACGGAGTAGAATCCACGGCCTCCGACTCAGCAGTCAGGTCCACTAACCACAACACCAATACATCAGTCCATTTGATTATTCCAAAGATGCTAAATTATTACGTAATTGAGCACGTTTTAGGTAGACAGAATTTGTAAACTAGTTGCGTTAGTCAATGACCATATTGACTGGGCAGGTGACATTGAGCTCGCAATTTTGGGTTATCATTGAATATTCACCTTTAATTATTTACCCGAACTGAAATTTAATTATATGAATTAAATAAAAAATTAGCAACACATCGTGCTTCAAATATATTATACATTTTTCGCAAAATACAAACTATATAAGATTTCTTTAAATACTTAAAAAAATGTTGGTATATGTAGCATGTTTAATGAGATTTAATGCGAGATTTTTTTATATATAAATAATGACAATGATACCTTAGAACATCTCCACCAATGGCCACCTTTTTTATTTAGCTATAGGCTGGTATTTGACTGGTATACCACCTGATGGAAAGCGGGATGCAGCCTAGCATGAAGCACGCTTGCCTAGAAAGCCTATTCACTCTTGACTTTACTTGACTTCGTAATCCTAAGCAAAGTAGTTTAGCAGTGCCCCTGTTATGTACACCAGACGGCTGATTAACTATATTTGTATTTGTAGGTATACATATAGGATAATATAAGATATATGATTATATAAAATTTTAAATTTAAATTGAACCACTAGTCTTCACCACATAGGAAATGTCAAGAAGGCGTGATGTTGCTCATCAGCCTCATCAGACCTTCAACATTTGACTCAGGAAGGATGACGATTGGTTGATCCACTGCTGTTCTCTCTGCTCATATTGTCTGTAAATGCAGATAATTACATCCATCTTCATCAATATTCTTTCTTTACGAATCGCCCACCGATCCTTCGAATTACGAAAAAAATTGCACAATGCCTCATTGCAAAATATGTTTATAGGTACATTTAAATAAAGTTGTAGTACCACAAATAAAAACATAAGCTTTATAAAAACGAAATCTATCCGCCAATTAGCTAAATATAAAAATACAACATATAAATATTTAAAAAATAAATACGCAGTAATAATATCAGCTTTGGCACGAATGTGACTGATTTACTTTTTATAAAATACGCATGCGCGGGCGAATTCGAAGCACGGTCGTGTCGTACACCAAGTATATAAAAACACGGCTGTGAATCCTTTTATGAAAAACCTCAAAAGGAATGTAGTAACTATTTTATTTATCACAAGCATTTTTATGTGATGAGTGTAGCAAACGGGCATGCAGCAGTCACCAGTGGCCGTCCGCAGCCCAGACATCTGCAACCGACTTCGAACAGGACTGTAGGAAATCATTAGTCCTGTTCTCGGCCGGCCACAGAAGTTTTGCTACTTTTCACTTGACTAAGATGGTCGTCCCTAGTATACACGTGGACCGGCAATCGGAATATGGAAGGTTTATAAATATCCCAAATGGTTATGAGAGAACTTTGTAGTAGACTCCTTGATCAATTTCGCGCGGCACTGACGTACATTTCAAATATACATTCTGATTGAACTAAACTTTATGCTAATCTAACAGTAGCTTCTGTTTATATATCCGTACATATTATTGTTTATGCTTGCATTACATATAATTTTTAATCATTCTTTACGAATGAAAATTAGCGCAAATAGTACAATAAAGTACTTTAATTTTCGGAGCGCAAAATCAAATAAACGAATTAGGTACTCTGAATAAGCTCAATCTTAGAATTTCTTTAAAATTAAGATAAAAATGATCCAATAAGGTAATAAAAGCTAATAAATATATTGTGAATTCCAAGTACATATAGCGCATACGATTGTTTTATGCGTCATATCGTGCATCGAGATTACTTATTTTTTCCTTATTTTTAGGAAAGTCAAATATTTTGTTGCTGTTTATAGACATAACAAGAATTTTATTGCACACTGTTGTGATAGAACAGTTTTGAAACATGTACGTACAAGAATAATATTCCGTTACTGGTCCTTGCAAATAAATACGAGTATGTACGATCTTGAGGCTCTTCAGTAGTTCGTTAGTATGTATTTGATAATTTGCATCACGCATGTTTGTCGTTGATAGCAGTTAGATGTTAATAACACGAAATAGATACTGCGTATTTTTTTAACAGAAAACAACAGCGTATTCTAATTTAATTTACCTTGTCGTAGTATGAATAGAATAATATACGAGTACAAACGAAATCTGTAATACATTTACCAGAATCTATGTAAGACAGTAACGGTGGTGTAAACAGCAAACAGGGCACGTACATATATATGTATGTATGTACCTGTGATGATATTCATATTTAATTGGCATAGACCAAATAAATATAAAAAAGAAACAAATAAAAAAAAAAGTTTTTAACCGCTTTTATTTTTATTTGTGTGGATGTAAAATGAAGAATTAAACGCTTAACGTAGGGTTTGGGTACAAAAGTTTAATGTAATATATGATGCAATATTTACAGAAGGCAGTATACCTATTGTTACACATCTTATCTAAAACTTATATTTCGAGATTAACCAGATCCGTAACGCAATTTTTATCACACACATCTTCATAAACTACATATGTATGTGTTTTGCATTATAATTCACCCGTACCAGTAGTTATATAAATGCGTTGAATAAATAAAATTATAAAGCTTGAAAGAACGAAGTACAAGCACAATCACTTTTAGTAGTAGTAGTCCATAATAACTCGATTATCGATTGCATTAAGCGGAAACAGTCGTGGGGGCAGCCTCATCAGCCGATTGAGACGGAATTTCGGTTGATGCTGGTTGCTCAGCTGCTGCGTCGGAAGTGATTTCAGGTGATTCCGCTGCATTAGATTCAGTACTTATCTGGGCGGCAAAATCTTCAGCCGCGCTAGGTGTGGCAGGTTCTTCGGCATTTACTGCAGTAGTCGGTTGATCGGCAGCTAAAGAAACTGCTTCCTCAGTTTTTAATTCAGGAGCTGGTTGCTCAGCACCAGCAGTATTTGGTTCTTCAGCGGTTATTGTAGAAGACTGTTCAGCAGCTGCTGTACTTGAATCCTCAACAACAGCAGCAGTTGTTAATAGATCAGATACAGCCGCCGTAGTAGGTTCTTCTGCAGCTGCTGTTGAAGGCTCAGCAGATAGAGTGGTACTACTTTGGTCAGCGGATTCATCAGATGCAGGTTGTTCGGGCGCCGCAACGTTCTCTGTGGGCGGGATTGCACTTTCGGCAACTGATGTTGATTGAAGTTTGGCAGGTTCAGATGATTCTGGTTGAGCCTCAGGAGCAGGCTGTGCAGGTTCAGACGCTGCTGGTTGGGCTTCAGGAGCTCTCTGTGCAGGTTCAGATGGTGCTGGTTGAGCTTCAGGAGTAGGCTGTGCAGGTTCAGATGGTGCTGACTGTGCTTCAGGAGCAGCCTGTTCAGGTTCAGATGGCGCTGGTTGAGCTACAGGAGTAGGCTGTGCAGGTTCCGAAGATTCTGGTTGAGCTTCAGGAGCAGGCTGTGCAGGCTCAGGTGCAGGTTGAGAAACTTCTGGTACTGACTCAGGTTTGGCAGCAGAAACCGGTGCTGAAGCAACTTCTACGTTATCAGGAGATTTCAATGCACGTCCACTTTTTTCAGCTGATCCAGTCGCAACTCCAAGTGGAACTGGAGCCTTGGGAAGGTGATCACCGAATGCCTGGAATCCGTTTTCGTCCGCTATGTACCTGGAGAATATTTAGGGTGAAAAAATTAGCCACTTAGCCATTAGACCACTGGTCCGAGTTCTACGAAAAGCGGAAGTAGTGAAAACATATCTAAAATATGTGAAGCTTAAAGATATGATATGATACGATGCTTTTTTAAATTTAACTTCAATTAAAGACTTTTAAGGACAAAAAGTTAAAGACAAAAACAAAAAACAAGTTATAATTTTTTTTTTGTAAAACATAATTATTAAAACGCTCATTTAAATTAAAATATTTAGTATATTTCAGTAGTCACACGAACATTGACACTTCGATTTAATCAATAAATTACCTTAGGGTTATGATAGTGCCATCAGGAGCGGTGTAGGAGTAAGAACCCTGTTGTACATGGATTTCATCGCTGTCGTCGTTCTCGCCGCCCTCGGTACTTGCACCACTACGACCTTCGGCTTTGGGTACTACTTTGTCGTATGAAATTTCTTCGCGTTTAATACCATTACCAGTTTCATAGCTGAAAATAATATTAATATGTTAAAATTTTTCCCCATCTCAAATCTTGATACATAAAAAAGATCCATAATTAAAGGTTATAGGGTTTATTTATGTTTAATTTTATATTTTAGGAAAAAATTAAACAGTTATTAAAATATTACATATAACCCACCTGAATCTGTAAGTTCCGTTAGGTTCTAATTCCTCTGACTGAGATATAATCGGGATGACTGTCGGCTGTTGCTTCTCCAAGGGGACCACATCAGTCGGCGCTGCTATTACTGTCGCCGCAGCGACGCACAGTAAAGCCACTTGATAAAACATGGTTTCTCTAACTAGTCTTTCCCGAAAATCACTAATGAATGATACTCCAGACCTCTTGTTCACTTATATGTAAGACTCATCTATTTACATTATCCTCCCCCCGCCTTCGGGCGGAATGAGCCTTAGCGTACGCTAAATACTTCAACCTTAGCAGTTGACTGATGTGTTCTTCGGAAAATTGCACAATTGTCGAGGTGTCAATAATGTGACACGAAGGGTAACGATCGCTTGCGATTAAACTGCCAACCACTTCTAACAAGGTTTGTTTGACTCTGAATTTTCCGCATTTATGTTTTCAGTAGTGCATATCAATGTACATAATATAATAGATACGATATTTAATTAATACATAACAAAAAAATTATCAATATCGCAAAATAGTATTCAATGTTACAATATTCTGATCTTTATCATATCGTGTTGAGATCAGGGCGGGCGGATACAGTAATATAAATATTAACTCGTGATAGGAATTTATGGAATTTGTGTTTTTGGAGTACAATTAAACATTTAAATGTTTTCTATAGCAAAAACAAGTATATAAAAAAGGTTGCAAAATAATTGTTCGTTACTACGTATCTTGATAATAATTTATCAATATATAAATATAGCTATGAAAATCATATTTGATCGTATGTACAATAACATATTTTCACAACTTTTTGACGACTTACCCTATATCACATAATATCATGTGGTGCACATGTACCTTAATGATAAGATACGAATTTTAACCTTTTACCATTATAATAATACAAATGTTGAAAGCAAACAAGTAATATATTAAAAATTAATTAAAAAAAATATTCTTCCGCATTTTTAAGTGAATACACGGACAAATATTGACGTCATTAATTTAACAATACAGCTTAGGCATAGAAAATATGATGTTCAATCCTTGTCCGACGGGTGGTTTGAATGTATACGCTACAAAATTAATTTGTTCTAAAGTTGATTTACTGACTCATCTTCGTTATAAGTTCACGCGTGCCAGTCGTACGCTGTGGTGCTTAGTAATACAAATATTTGTTATTCGTTCGGGATGTTAATTTCGCGCTGGTTCCTTCTAGAAGTACTTATATTAGTACAGTGTGCATTATGCAGTGATGTACACGATGACTTAAGTGTGAATGGAAAATCATCCGAACAGCTTTTAGAGATCGAAACATACAGATATCATCATCCACCCCAACTAGAAATAGCGGAGGAGGCAACAAACCGAAGAGAAAAGTCGATCGGTATCAATGAACAAACTTTTCCAACACCACCCAAGTCACATTCAAGGGTAATAAGACGAAAGAAAATCCGTAAAGCAAACACTAAATCTGATTTGGAAATACCTGTGGAGGTTTTATTTGACTCACAATCTACGACGGTTCGTACTAGCGGAAAACGTGTACGTCCTAGTGAAACTACCAGTTCTCCTGTCGAAAGAACGACAAGAGTAATTGTTCAACGTAAACGTCTGCAACCATCCAACACAAATAAGAAGATAGACATTAGAGAAACAACGGTTAATAATACAAGTATTACTAAAGATAAAGTCTCAGAAGCGATACAAACATCCACTGAAAATAATAATTTAACATCTTCTACGGCGTTTCCTTCTAGATCAAGAAAAAGTTATTTCAGAGAAAGAACTGAGCCACCTGCTCCGAGAGTAAAAATTTTAGAAGAGAAAAACTTTGTTTTTTCGCATAGTGGTAATTTTCATTACAGGTGATTATATATATTTTTTAAATATGTTATGCATATATTAATAAAATTAAGTGTACTGTACTATATATTTTAGATTTATCAATTATTAAAGAAACCAACTAAATAGTATTAGTATTTTCGGTATACATTTTTATAATTGTTTCCATTGTGTGTTTGTGCTTTATAGTTTCGTGGGTGGTGATGGAACCAGAGTTTCTAGTGAAGGTAGTTTAAAATCTTATGAAAACGAAAAAACTGGTGAATCTGTATCTGGGAATGTATTTTACACAGTAAGTAATTTTTTTTTTAAACTTAATAGACTTCAGTACATCTTCAACTTCGAAAAGAATTTTAGTAATAAACTTGTTGGTAACTAGTGCGATATCCTTTCCCTCTTACGAGTATTAGACAATAAATATATTCTATAGAAAATTATTTTTGAATACATCGTTTAAGCCAACAAGTGGCGTTATTGTTTCATATCATCATTTATGGCATCATATTGGTTATACTCGTACATCTATTTGTCGAGGCCATATGACATCACGAAATTTGTTTCCTCTTCAAACGAATTGTGAAGTCCTAAAACGATACACATTGACCACAACCTTGACCCTTGATCCTTTCCTAAAATAGCTAACGATGTAAAATCCGGTTTTATTTTAGATTCCTGACATGCCGATATTATAATTTTGTATGCTACTTATGTTACGCTAAGTTCGGAAGATACCTGACATCTCTGACAAATCTGTGCTTGTTAATACAATTTGAAACTTAACAAACACATTTGACGTCTTTCTCAATTAACGTTACACAAATATTGTTATAAAAATAAATACTTTTATCACACCAAGTTCAGGATGATTACCTCGAAAGATATTAAATTAAATTTGAATTTTGTAACATGATATAATTGAATCGTTCGTTTGTTAATTATGTAACTTAAGCCAAGTCACTTAAGCCTGCTTTGATAAAAGATATTGATTTGTAATTTGTTATAGGATAAGGACGGCAATGACTTCAATTTATCGTACACCGCTGATGAGAATGGTTATAGGCCGAAAGGCGCGCACTTGCCCACGCCGCCGCCAATTCCGCTCGCTATTGCTCGCGCACTCCAATACATAGCCGAGAAGAATAAAACTACAACGCCCGGTACAGATAATGATAATTAGAATAATTTAGAACTATATTATATTGATTTATGTGAGAGTCCATATTAAAAACATTTGGTAAGAATTCATAATAAAACACATTTACATGTACATATGCATATCACCTTGGCAGCACGGTGAATTACATTTTTCTCTGAAAAATTATCACACTGTCAATAATTGGTTTGTTATTTAAATCCAAGAAAGACAGAAATTACAAACCACAATTTTAGAAAATAGAATTAACAAGTACATCTTTAAGCAATCACTGACAGCTATTTTGAATAAACATAGGGGTTTAAGAACCCAAGAAATTATAATAAATTATTGTGAGTGAAATTTCCTATAGTGATAGAAAACATAGATACTAATAAATGTTCTCATTACACCTTCCGTCTTGGGGTTTTTAAATTAAGATTTGGGTTTTTAAACAATTGGTATTTAGATAGCTTCATCTTATTTCTATCATCGTCTATTAAACGTATGTTTATAATAATATTAAGGGCACACGTAAGGTTTATATTGAATTATTAAAAATAAACATTACAATTATTTCTTTCGTACTCATATATTATCATTATAACAGCAAGATAAATCAAAATAATATATATGATTTTTAATTTAAGGCATTGAAAAGTATGAAATATAAATAGATAAAGGTAAACTATGTGAGTTGCATAGTACACAAGGTGTTATGTGTTTCAGGTATTTTTATGCGAATGAAAAGCATTTAATATGACCAAGTGAATTTACATGGATGTCGTTAAAATTATTATTTAAAAATACATTTAATTCATAAAATCTCGATAGAAAAACATTTTTAATTTGTTTTAATATTAAATGAATAAATAAATGAATATTAAATGAATGCAAACATTTTATGAGAACCACAACTCAAATTAACACTATGTGCCTTATATACGATGTATTGAGACACTATGAGCCTTATATACGATGTATTATGACACTATGTGCCTTAACTACGATGTATTGTGTCACTATGTGTCTTATATACGATGTATTGTGTCACTATGTGTCTTATATACGATGTATTGTAACACTATGTGCCTTATATACGATGTATTCTACTTGTATGCGTGAATAAATATTTTTGTATCTATGCCTAAAAGTTCCTATAAGTTTATTAATTCCATTTTTATCGCAATTTTAAAGTTATTGCTTTTGCTTACAACCGTAAAGAACTTGTCTACGTTAATCCCAAATAAGTAATCATTGCATATATTTAGTTTATTTTTTCAATAATTTTAATACATCACAGCGATGTCGAAGGAATAGATACCAAAGGTATTTACTAATAAATATTCATAGAACCAGTAGTAAGTTTACTTAGGTTTTGTTACCACATATCTACGCATTATCTTCCCAGCCATTCCGTCAATACTTTGTCTAGTAATAATAACTCAAATTTTGTCAAGTTTCTTTGTCGGCAAACTGCGATATGTGTTTTAATCTGTCTTCAGCCTTCGACACCTTTGGATTAGCTTCGAGTACATGTATAATAAATCAATGTTATCTGTCTAATCTATTGTTTCAACATTTTAAGTTAAATTTGTTTGTCTCCGTTTAAGTGAGTTTTAAAATCCGTTTAGCGTTCTTCTCACCACTGACCTTGAGACGCTCACTTCTTCAAACAGGTTATCGAAGAATCTCGGTCGTATGAAGCATACTGTCTGGACCGCTTTTGCTTTTCACTACCGCGTGCGTTCATGTTTGTTTTCTTGGAACTTACGATGAGGCTAACGAACACGTCCACCCGACTTTGTGAAAATTTTGTTTGCGTAAAAATGATAAGAATGATGTCACATACAGATAGACAGATGCAATAATTTTAAGAATTCGAGACACACGGATCATAGTTTTGTATGTCGTTTTAATGTATCGGGAATAGGGGGAAAAATTGCGTTCATGTTACGGGTGATTTTATGTGTATATTATTAATATTAACTAAAAAGAAATTTAGAATGGCTTCTATATTTCTATTGTACGATAATGCAGCGTTAGCGTCGCGCCGGTACACAAGAAGCTACTGCGAATATATAAATATAATTTTAGAACT
>DVPR01001918.1:0-10180 GCA_018239345.1 Oxynetra stangelandi | reverse complement strand
GACGTAGAGCCAACGTATGAATGGAATTGTGAAGTAACATAATGTATGTACCAATGTAATTATATATATACCCATATATATCTAACCATAGTACAGTACAGATATAAGCATTATAATTTTTCGAGACTTTTTCACGAGACTAATGAGGTTCTGAATGCGTGCTCAAACGTGTATCGGTATTTCGAAGGCTTAATGAGCAAGAATTATGTTGTCATGCCGAGAATTTTTCTCGTTCGGAACGGAACGGAACACGAAACTCGTTAAATGAAATCAGCAACATTCAAATACTTGAAATGATTTAATGAGCATCATATATATTTTGATGAAATAAAATTTTTAAAAATATATTACAATTTTTTTTCCGTTCAACGAGCGAATATTCTTTTGATATGAAAACTCGAAATTGATGTATCTCACATCTCGTTCAGAATTAATTTTAAGTGTCGATGTATGAATAGCTAGCTCTTTTTGTTTTATTAATCCGCCTTGTATTGCACTCGAACATAATTTTATATCCAATTTTTTTGTTTCACATTATTAACGGCATAATTATATTTCCAGTCATTTTCATTTGAAATGCAAAACCAGATCAGTTTACTTCAGTCGTCAACCTTTTGACTCTCTTCTCAGAATGAGGAGGGCTTAGGACATAGTAATCCACGATGACCAACGGGGAATCGGCAGAGTATGTTCAATTAAAGTAATCGAATAAACTTACTTCCAATATCAACAATCACCCGCAAAGAGTACAGTGGGGCTTCCCAATCCGGTGAGCCGTTAATTTTTAACAAACACTAGGGCGGGCAATAACAATTATGATTCAGAATCACGCACCCGTCGTTACGCATCCGTTTTATCTGAAGACGCAGCTCCCAACCCTTTAACGTCTAATCGTGAATTATATGCCGTAATAAAATTCTTTAATCAAAGAAAACAACCGAGCCACCATTAAAGCGTGCACACGTCGCCACCTCGAGTCGTTACAACGAATATTTACATACATGTGTCATTACACCCCACTCTCCCCCCACCATAATTAAGGGTATAAGGGAATCTTAGCGTCTTATTACGCGAACGT
Organism: Oxynetra stangelandi; assembly: GCA_018239345.1. Taxonomy (NCBI): domain Eukaryota; kingdom Metazoa; phylum Arthropoda; class Insecta; order Lepidoptera; family Hesperiidae; genus Oxynetra; species Oxynetra stangelandi. The sequence goes on along the minus strand of DVPR01001918.1, from coordinate 9,102 downwards.
AACGGTATCCTTTTAGAAAATTGTAACAACAGTGTCGTTATAACGGTACAACGTGCCCCGCCCTCCCCGCCGGAATGATCACCTCGGAAATTTGGCGCGAAGTTTGCCGGTTAAAATATTCTAAGGAAGCTAAGAGCACACACGAAACTTAAATGTGAAATATCCTCTAATGAATCAGACAATATTTTAAGGCGTGGGAGGCAATAAAATCTCCCTCCGCCCACTAATGTACACCAACACTTTGTCTCTGTTTAGGGAAGGGGTGATTTCGTAAATAAATATCGATGCGGACACGCGACGACGGCCGCGCCTCGTCTTCGCTGTTGATGTTTTGCGGGCATTCGTCGTTGCGTGCGGCCAACACGACCTGGGTCGGTTGTGTGTGGATACGGATCAGTGAGAAAGAGTTAGGTCGTTATCTCGTTAATTAAAAGCTTACTTATTGCCGATATGAATTAGCGATTTTACTGCTTAGCAAATTTTTTGCTTAATTTCTTACAATTAGTCATTTTCGTTACAGAGTTATAATAATTTGATACTGTTACAAGTGTTAGGGCAAAATAGTGCATTCGATTTATACAATGTAAACAAAACATAGGAATGTTTTGCAGTCCACCACCTAGTATTGAAAGTGGCTTTGTTCGAATGACATTAATTACGGACCATGACCGCTACAACCTTGTGTATTTCAGAGTCGTATTGACGGTCAGTTATGAACGTTTTAGTGTTCGTAATACTTATAGGTCTCATTATTTTGAAAACAACATCTGTGTAAGAGCCTGAAATGATTTATAAACTGAATTTATAACACAATAAGGATTTCATTTATATGCCACATTGGATATATAAAAAAGTTAACTATATTTACATCAAAGAAGTATCACACTCATAAATATACGAATATCACTTCAAATACAGAAGTAGAACACGAAATAAGAAGACACTAACCGAAAGTCCTCTTGTAATACGTACGGTAACAAATTCCTTAATGTCGGAATTCGAATTTGTAATTTAAAAGAACATATATTTTTTTATAAAGCATGATAATTCCTACAAATATTCTGTTGCTAAAAGTGGTTTGATGGGAGACTTTAATTTAATTTAAACTTTATGTAATGCGTAACGTAAGCGTAATCTCAATACCTGTTTTCAACGCAAACAAACAATAAAGAAAACCTTAATTATATGCCAATACATGTAAATTGTGTTTAGATAAAACTTTATCGTATAGGGTTTTATATAGATCTCTGCATGTTCTTGAAATAAAATAAAATAAATAAATAGAAAGAATTTTAGATGATCATTTCACAAAAACTGACTCGTCAAATGGTTTTAAAAGATTATTGTATTTTTTAAACAATTCATCAAAATATAAGATTGAAAGTTAATAATACTTATATAGATCGAGACATGTTGTAGTATCACTTGAACTTCATTTTTACAGTACGTCTGACATGACATTTAACGTTTCAGATACTTCGTGATCCTCATAAAAATCTGCGTAGAGCTCAAATATCTTTGCTATGTTTATAGGTCATAAACGATCATCAATTGAATTATGAAAGTAAACAAGGCTAGGAGTGCCTGCTATACATTTTAATAAACATATTTAGAAGTGTACACTTAGACAATATTCCGTATTACAATCGAGATCTCCTCCAGGCGTGGAGAGAAAAGACATATCCGACAGTAGAACTGGTTTCATACTTTTATAACTATGATGTCATTACAAAATTTAAGTTTGCTAAACATTTGCTAAAAAGTATTATACTAATGAATGAATCATAAGCATAATACCTTAGTCAAAGCTTCGGGGATTGTAGCACTTATATTTTATGATAAATTAAAATATAATTTAATGTAACAACAATAAGTTAAGTATCTGTAATACTCGTTTTTGTTACACGAACACATCAACCAAACAACGCTAGCGACATCCCTTGAAATGAACACTCTGCCACATTCCAGTGATAGTCGTTATGTTTCGACATGCAGCAAACATAGCTGCTCAGAGGCCTATCTCTCCTCGGCAAGCGCCGTTTCCAAGATGAAAACCCCGTATGTCTCACGAGTACGCTTTGTGGTCAGAAGTCGCGAATGACTGGAGGCCTAAAACTGTAGCTCGCAGGAAACTTTGGATCACTAAAGTGTTAGGGACATACGGATGTATTGCATGTACAACTTCGGTAATAAGCATTATACTTGGTATTAAAGGAACATACAATTTTAACGTAGAAATCTATCCAAATCATAAAAAAAATACTTATGACTTCAATCTTGATAAGATTGTTTTATTGGCAAGAGCTCGGAAGCATATGACACTTTACCGGGAAAGGATTTTTTTAAACAAATCTAAAAGAAAGGATATTAGCAGTTTAATTGCAGTAATTGAACGAAAACAATTCTTAAAGATGTCCAAACGTGCGTGGAACCCACACCGAAATTCACAGGAAAATAATTCATTCTGTCACCAATCTGAAGAGCAAAGTGCTCTTTGCGCGCGAATTTAGCGAATTCTGTAAGATACAGTGGCTAAATTCAATGATCGCATGGGATACACAAACACCGCGTTACAGCTACAGGCACTAATATACTTATATTTTCATTTAATCATAATTGTGAATATTTTTCCAAGAAGGCGCAAACTACGACACAACACACCGACATTTTTAATGAAGCCTGTCCCACACCGTGCCGTCTCATAAAAGTAATCTAAATTCCTTCAATTTAATGTTGCCCATCCAAATTGAGGTTTGGTATAATGTTCTTTAAGAACAGTTTTACTATTTTTATATACTTTCATGTTATTAATCGAGTTTATTATTTATTCTGTTAAAGTAATGTCACTTTTATATAGTAATTGCATAAGTCGAGTTATTTGCAAATAAGTGGCCTAAAATCAGAATACGCCATTTATTCTTTCGAAGTCCTTTCTACATTTACGTAAACCTTTATTTCAGTGAAGAAAATTGCCCTTATTTTATAAAAAGTAACACCATTCCTAATAAAAACTGGATATCTTGACCAGTGAATAGCAGGTACCCTCACACCTCGCTGATACGCCACGAACGAAGTACATAAGCTTTGCGAACTTGAAGTCACTGTGTTTCCACATAAGCAAGCACGTACCGTTTGAGATGCGATGATTTATTGATTCCCAACGAGCCCGCCTTGGGACTGCTTCGAGGAGAAGACGATTAGATCCAGAGCCGTTTTAATTATGATCCGACTAATTGTGTTTGGGAATACATATCGTGTAGGTACTCGTGGAGCCGAGGGTATTCGGTGAGACCCGCTTGTTGAATCAATTGTTAAGAAGGTCTTGGAAGTTTAACACGGTAGATATTTGATAATGTATTATTTGAATTAACATATTCTTATGATACAGAGCACCAGCTAGGAACAAAGTAATATATTGAGGTCTGGAAACGATTTTCCAGAAACACGCGTTAAAATCTATGTATCTCATTTATGAATATGTAACCATACATAGCCTATTATTAGTGTAGTCAAAATTTGAATGAACTAACAGGTATTGAACATGAAGTTACAAATGGATTAATAATAATATTAAAACATACAAATATGTTACATACCTAATAACAATTTTAGATTTCAAAATGTTTAACAAATATTAAAACATAATATTATCTAGTACATGTTATTTATCATTAGATTGTTCATTAAATTTTACAAGATTCACTTTTAGAACCATCGTTGATTTATCTTAAAGAAAAATACATGATTGATGTAGCCAGGAAACAGCAAATATAAATATGTATGTAGGTAGTTGGCTAGATACAAGCTTTTTGACAATATTTTTTACTTTAGGGGCACGATTATCTCCCAGCTATATATAATACTATACTTACCCCTTGATTATTGTATAAAAGTAAATTTTCGATCCGACCATTCGCTCATTGCAACCGTCGCCAGGAGTCAATGGTTTAATAATCCCGATTAAGTCCTTCCTACAGCTGAATTATCGAACAAGCAAGTCACAAAACGCACTTTTGCTAACGCACTCACCGTGTGTAATGAACCACTACATAGGGGCGCGACATTTGGCGCAAAACTTGCCTGTAATTTGCTATAAATGAAGGCGAGGTAAAAAGTTGTTAATCCTGTAGCACCCCTCTGCTTATGGTTGATCTATGGATACTCTTCCTACATGTGTGCGTTAATATAGCGTTTACCTTACATTTTGGCTTTCAAATATTCCAAAATTAAGCAATTTCATTTCATTTGACTTTAAGACTGGGATTTGTTGCAATAACTATATATTTTATTGAAGTATAGAATACTATTGCGAATATTGTTAAAAAAATGTTGCTGTATAGTTTTTGTGCGAATCGAAATTTTATTAACATTAATTGATCCCCACACGTGGTGCATACAGACATCTCCCAAGGCACACCGCTGCGCTCGATCGTTACCATGCCTCCTTTGAATATTTGAAGCGTAAAACATATCTATGCTTAAAAACGGATCATCGACATCAAACACGCTTGCGATGGGTTTTATCAACTCCACAGCACTCATCGCGATGTAGCAACTCAAAGCAATTAATATTTTAATTGGGCATTCGTTGTTACAGCTGATACTGCTCGATAAGTTCCGTGTCGCTAATATCGCCCCCTCGCGTCTCGAGTGCCTGTTTGATGTGGCTGTTTAGGCGCTTTTTGCACTTTGCGCCGCATTAAGTGCTTCTGTGTGTGAAAGAACGCAGTTTTAATGGTTGTTTCGTTAATGCGCCCCTTTGATTGGCCAATTATAAGTTGTTTTATTCTGTTCAATCGTATATGATTTTGGCAGGAGGTGTGATGTTTTGTTGATTTTAGCTGTTGAATTCCTAAAATAGTTTACTGAATTGTTATAATCTTACCACCTGCAAACTTAATCGTATGACCGTCGAATCATTTCACTCAACGTTACATTACTTACTAGTATTATTCAAACAAAAATTATTTCTGTAAACATAACATTATCTTATTCGTTGCTTATCGCATGTTCCTCCCAACCCTTTTGCGAGTTTTTATACAAACAGAAGCCCCAATTAAGGTGGCGCGTACAAGTCAACCACGCTCGGAGCCGGCTAACAAAGGAAATCGTTAAGCAAATATATCGGCGGCGTGCCCCTCGCGGCACTAAATATTAAGTGTTAATAATGTCGCCGACACCCCTTGCGCTGCAGATCAAAAATTCAACGCTTCGTTCCTGAGCACCGCCACCGAAGGGCCGCTGCGATCCGAACTCGTTACCCATTCATCCGGTATCGGGAGACGACGACTTCGCTTGAACTTTTGACTCATTGTATAAAATATCACCTTCAACTCGCTCACAGTTGGATAATACCATAATAGCTAGAACTTATCGGAACTAAGAGATGTCGAACTTGTTCTTTGTAAGTTTTAATTTTTAACGGATTCTGCCGTTACAATTGGTGTCGTCAAATTGAATGCGGTTGCTGTACCACTCAGTATGATACTACTACGCAATATAAATATCTGTGGCTCTATGACATATATGCCTTTAGCGTGCTCTTCCGGAATGAGAAGTGTTGAGGCCTTAAAGAACATTGCCTCGAACTCCTAGAGTGTGAAGTTTTCTTCTCTCGACGTTTCCTTCTCTGTTTCAGAAAATGATGTTTAATCTCTTATATTTATCTGTCATAGTAACTTAGCATATTGATTTTATTTATCGTAATATTTATCAATAAAAGGCTTGTACAAATACACTAGTCGAATTAGATTTTATCCGTATTTACGTACCATATCGTTTATCATTTGCATCACCGGATTATTAATCATCTTCATCAATAATTTATCAATAACACAATTATAATCAATTCCACTTACTACTACTAGTCGAATTAAATTAAATCGTCTCTTAACGGTATACGTAGTACTTTTTTATATATTAAGTCAAGTTACCGTTCAAATAGAAAGAAATGATTCGTTTCACCCCTTTCAAGGGGTGCGCGGACAATTTTCAAACTCGTTAACCATTCATCGAGTATCGGGTGATAATAACTTCAGTCGACAGTTCGAGGTGACTTTGTAGAAGTTTAAGGTCGGATTATTGGCTTTGGGATTTGTTTGCTTGTATCCTTTTTGGGTAGCGGTTATTAGCAATATCAATACTGATTAATACGACTTTAATTAACGTTATGAATATTTTATATCTTTTATTGGGATAAAGTTGAATATGGATGGTAAAGATGATTCTTTCGCTCTTTTTGATTTTCTTTCGCTTGATTGATAACCGTGGTTATAAGAAACGATATGCCATTTGAAAGGCGAGGACTTACACAACCGCGCGATAGTGTAAGTAGTAGACAGGTTTGTTAAAGAGTAAAAACTTTCATAAACAATTCATAGGATCAGTTTAAACAGGATTCCACTTCTTCGGAGTACTTTTATCGAGTATGGATAGATTATTGTGACTTTGTATTTACGGTACTAACATACGGTGTGATATATAGATTCTCAGTTTCTATTTATTTTAGACCGTGCAATTTTATACGTTGGTTATTTATCAAGAACGTAACTAAAATTTTACAATTGGCCAACCGTTGCCATCACAATTCCTGGTAAGAAAAAAAAGTAACCAATGAAATAAGTATATACACGTCTCCGTCATAATTATCGTGTGTGTATTGTGCTGTGTGTGCTCAGTGGATCGTCAAAAACATTACCGTTTGGTAATCTGTATTATCATGCGAACTCCATATTTTATCCTGCGATACCGTGTCTGTGCATTGCAGACTAGCGTGGCTGCAAAACTAGCGAATTTGACCCATACCTGTTTATGGTACCGAAGCGTATAACATCTACCCACAAATATTTGTGTTTTGTTTTTTTTTTGAGAGAATATGCAATAGATACATTTGCAGTGTCAATATGTATTGCAATACGTCTTACATACATTTACTAAACAATTTCGTTCAACATACCATATCCATCGTACTTAATTTCGTTAAATGAGCTATGTATTAATAATGCGTATAAATACGTATATACTGCTTCTTAAATAATTATAATTAATGTCTAGTTCTTTAACCCATTTACAATTAATATCCTTTAGTCTTCTAGTTCGGAAATGTTACACTTGAAAAACATTCTCGTCGCAAATTTGTCTATTTTATTTACTTATCAACTTTCATAATGTTTTCTTTAAAATTATCCAATTCAATCTAATCCAAAAAGGTATTACCTAGTCCGCTATTCTCGTAGGCGCACCCGGCTGCGCGTCTGCCGCACTCGCGACTGTCTGCTCGCCCGCGGCGACGTTTCAAGAGCGCACAGTTGAAAAATTAATATATAACAAGTTTTATATGAGATACGTTCGCATGTGTTACGTGCGTGTTGGTGTGCGTGTGTGCATTGAATGTTCGCCGGATTGCGAACTTCAACTGATCTGTAGCTATTAATGTTCGTTAGTAGATTACATCAGGGCAATACACTATATAATATTGCCTTTGTTCATAGAGTTAGTTGACTTACGTCAATTGGCTCATAAGCAAATTCTGCTACGATCTATGTTTTGATCAAAAATGTAAATTCGTATAATTCGTAAAATAAGATACGGTTGTATCTTGATCAGCAATTGTTTATCCCTCACTAACAAAATGTCGAATCGAAGCATCTGTCGCTTAATCCGAGCCTGATCGAAGACTTTCGCTGCACTGTAAAAGTTCATCGCGATTGTTGTTACCGCGTTTTAATCTTGCTCACTATAATCGATTGTTAATTATATTACTATAAGCTTTCATTGAAATTTTCGTTAGTTTCCTAATGTTTATTTCTATTATATCTATATTTCAATTAAATAATGACATTGTTCTATTCGTACTTATTCAAATATGTGTATTTTCTTTGTTTTATGAGCTGTCATTTTTACAAAACCATAAACAGTTGAAAGATTAATTGTGTGTAAATGTATAAAGTTGTCGTACACTGGGTGGGTTATTTTGTTCAATTACAATGTTATCTATGGATGCAACGAGAGAACACCTCGAGGGTGGTTATAATACTCTCGAAAGGATGATCGTTAGCTCCCCGTACAATATAGCCCGAAGCCACTAATACCACCCTATCGGTGTGTCAGCGGTACATTCTATTATTGTTTTCTAACCGGATATTATCATACCCTGTGTTTACCTTATGTTTGTTGTCATATTTTACGTTCCAATATATTTGGGCAAGCAGTGTTACAATGATATTTTCATTCACTCTAATAGATATTACATCATTTACCAAAATATCAATTGCCGACTATTGTCACTGTTTTAATGTGTGCTTTAAGGCTGTGAATTAACGTAATAATTAAATACTTTAATAGCTGCTTATCCACTTTACTCCTCAGGATTACGTTTCCGGTCGATTCATCGAAAGATGACTATTAGCTCCCCATAAATGAGCGTGCAGCGGCCGATACTACACTATCGGTCTGTTAACTGGAATATCGAGCAGATAATTGCTCTTTGGAATGGTTAACGATACACCCGTGATACACTCATTAGATAAAGACTTAAGGTCTTAAACGGACGGGCTTAAAGCAAATAGGCAACAGCAAATAGGCAACTTAAATTTAATAATGGAAATCATGCTTTGTTTAGTTAGTATGAGTTTCTATACGTCTGGAAAGGTACTATTCAATTAAACGAATGTGATTTTGGAAATACCTTTTAAATATAAAATGATTCACACAATACAATTATTATTACAATTAAACTAAACTTCGCTTTCAGCAACATCAAATTTGACAAAAGTATAAAATATATATAAATACCTTTAAAATAAAAACATGAGATTAGCTATATTATATTTGCTTTTTTTTCTGCCTTGTTCTTTTTGTATGGCTTGTATTATTTGACAAATCACTGAAACTTAGTAACGCAAATGTAATGTACATTTGCCCATAATATCGTGCACCAACTTTTTACGAGGAATCATCAAAGCGTCCAAACAATACAAACGGTCCAACCCATTCAATATAGAGCATAGTTGGCCAACCCTTAAAACCCTTATCCAAACTCATCGCCATCCGTGACCAATAAACTTGAAACAGAATTTAATTCACACCACGCAAACGTACACA
>DVPR01001917.1:0-10180 GCA_018239345.1 Oxynetra stangelandi | reverse complement strand
GTACTGCATGTTTATTCGGTTTTGTGGACGCGAAGCTGTCAATCGAAGCGTACGTTAAGTGTGTGTTTGTGTATTGCGGCGCCAGTGTACGCTATTTACGTTTCACGTTCGTTTTTATTCATTATTATCGAATAATATATAATAATCCTGAAGTTTGATTATTTTTTACATAAAGTGCAATCGTTTTGTGCGCAACATATATTCTCGGGTCAGAAAAATAACTATTTGAAACAGAAAAGGCCGCCACAGCTTGCCGGTCGGAATTTGTGCCCAAAAACAAAAATAGAAGTGTTAAGAGCTGGGCAAATGTTCGTTCAGACAATTAAAGTAGTTTTACATCGCACATAAATAAGTACAGCGAGTGCATGCGAATACGGCCGGCGACGATGGTGCGCACCTGAGAAGGGTGGTGCGACGCTTCGACAACAATGAGCGCAGCGGCGAGCGTCGTGCTTCTGCTACTGCTGATAGCAGCAGCGGCTGCGGACTCGGCGCTCTTGCACCCCGGTTAGAAAATATATGAAAAATTAATGACCTTTTATCACATCAGCTCTTCGTTACCTCATGAAAAATACGCGAAATAAATATAAAAGACGTAACTTATATATTACTTAACGTTGATATGGTTCAATGAGTTTGTTGTTATGATTTATTCTTAATATTCTTAAGTTATAAATTTATTACTGGCCCGGCTTGTGTGTGTTGACCCTTCTGACATTTAACTATCTCGGCCAGTCACACTGCCAATTCATGATAAAAGACTGGACAAACAAAGATAACTTGTGAGAGAACCTAGGAACCCTTGCCAAGTGAATAAAGGTAATTACAGTTATCTAGTTGGATCAATATTTTAAATTAACTTTTATAAGAATGTATTGTTTGTTCATAATTCTATGTCTTTTGAGTAGTGTTTAGCATGAAGTATGAGTATGAGATGTTTGTGTGTGTGTAACCACTAGAATGTTACGGTAACTATACATTGATTTTGTTCTTAACTATGTTGCCAATTGTTTTATGAATGATATGACTGAAAAGTCAAATTTTATGTGAAAAGAAGGAAGAGTGGATGGGTAATCCATAATTAAAAATGCAGTAAAATATACAAAATAAAAAAAATAGACCTATAGTTTGGTCAATGTACAAAACATGGGTTGGTCAATTTAGATGGACATCTACCTACTCTCCAAAGCTCCACATTTTTCATGGTCATATCAGTAAAACCTGTGCGATATTCGTAATAGTTGAGTGTACTGATTAGTTTTGCTGAAATTACTCAAATAACTAGTTGGGTCAAAGTGTGGTAGATAGGAATGACTCAGTAACTCGATCAATGTAAACTTTTCCATAGTAGTGTTACTAATCATGATCACCAACATTAAACACCATATTTAGTTTAAAAGGTGAAAAAAAAAGCAGTATTGTTGTGTAGCAAACATTTGAATTTAAATAACAACATAACAACAACACGAGACACAATGTGCACCATGTCTACAAATATATAAACTCCATGGTGCTGCCTGCTATTCCAAAATAGAAGCTAATAAATACTGTTAAAATTTACTTTAACCACATAACAATTTGTCAGTTTAAACCTCAGAAAATTGGTGTTTAAGCTGTATATAAACTAGAAAAAGAAATATTGTGACAAGATTTAAGGTACCGCAAGGTGGTTGTCCGCAAGGACGCGGAACGAACCCAGCAGAGTGGCTGTTCTCGGCGCAAAAAAACATACAGGCTGGGCCGCGCGCCGCGGCGCTTTAATTACGCACTCAACTCCCTCATCTCCGTTTTTCACTTCCAAATGTATATGGGATTTTATTTAACATATTAACTCCTATTTAGAATAGAATAACTAGCGTAGAAATATATTATATTAAAAGAAGTATTATTAAAAGTCTTAAATGTGTGGCCGTTAAGTAATTTCGGAGTATTTAATGCCAATAAATTATTCATCAAATTATTGAATTGCAATCATTCAATTTTTCTGTATTTCGGAAAACCTAGATAGACATAAATACGGATGGGGGAACATGTTTGCTCCGCGCGGCACATACACCATCCTACATTTATTTGTGCGCAGTTGCGTTTCGGTGCGGTTCTATGGAATTTGTATCGCAATAAAATTTCCTCGGTTGAGTGCTTCGACGTTATTTGGATGATTGCAGAATCTTCAAAGGAACTTTGTCCTTTAAAGACAAGTCCTTCATGACCAGTGCACCTTTATTACTCGTCCCGGAAAAGACGAGATATGTATCTCGCACCGTACGGTGTACACACCGCTGTGCATAGGCTTTACGTGCCGTCGTCCTTTCGTTGTTTACCAAGCCGTTGGAGATTCTACTTTTGCCGACAATTGGAAGTTTTAATCATAATCTGCTAAATTCAGCTGGAACCCAAATCCATGTGGTGGACTGAGGCCGCTCGCGCAAACCTTTATCAGTACTTTATAACGGCCTCTCCTGCATACTATTAATGCATACAATTATTAACACTATTGGATGTAAACAGTAGTATACGTTTGCAGTGTTCTTAGCATTTATATAAATATAATAATTATATTATGTATTTAATTGATCTGTGGCAACTGCACTATGTTTTATTTTGTGAAGATAAATGATTTTCAAACTAATTCGGCTCGTTTTGTAATTTAATCTCCCAACAAATCATCCGCCGAAGTTAGTTCCTTCCTTTCATAATAAATCATGCAGTGATTATCGATAGACGTTACTTTTCTTCTTAACGAGCTGACTAGCTACTAATGGTTAGCAGTAAAATTGGGTAATGTACCTACAGTAATTTGTATCCATGTGAATTGTGTATCCTCAATGTGTATTTTAGTAGCCTCTTAAGACAGACAAAGGATACAGTAGCTCGAATTCGGGCCCCCGAGCTGTAGGGATCAGTGGGGCAGACCTACATCCGCCCCGGCACTTTTCGTCTTTCGATTTTGCGGTTTCTGCCGTTTGACGTCTTCCTTTATGAACATTATAGTTTTGCAGAAGACTAGAAAGCTGTTTTGCTATGACGGCCGCCAGGGAGAGATCGCACCCAATCGTGTCGATAAGGATCCGCTTCTTGACTAATTTTTGTTATTATTTGCTTTAACCTCTAGATTGACGATACACCATACTTTAGTAAGACTGAGCAGTATACTTTAATGTGTCAATAAGTAAGTTCACGAAGTCCATTACCGAACGATATAATAGTTACTGAACAAAATGGTAGTTGGTACTTGGAACATAGAAACAATTGAAGCAATTATCTCGAGTCGGCTCGTCGAGAACACGACGGGCTGAGGTTATCGCATCTTATTTATATTCAATTGAATTGAAGAGAGATAGCCAGCCACACATTTGACATCCAGTGTCCTCTCGTTACGACTTCATTGCTTCATTCATGTAAGCTTGAGCTATGCTGTTTTTAGAAATCTTAAAAAACTTCTAAGTCATCATAAAATACATATACATCTGTATGTATGTAGGTACATAAATTATTTTATGAACGTCAGTTATATTGATTGCTTTCATGTCTTCTCTCTGTTCGCTCGTCGCCTTATATATTACACTTACTTATATACATAAACGTACACTTAAATATTGCATACAAAAATTATTTTAAGTTTTAAAAATCTCTAAAATTTAATTGTAAATGTACGTGTAAGATTCAAAATGTGGAATAGTATTCGGAGAGCTATATATTTAATAGGCCGTAACGATCTTCAAGTAAGCAGCAATTCGTAAGGGGCCATTATTACTGAAATAGACATCGCTTCTTAATGGTTCTTAACGTAGCTCGTCGCCCTGCAAGCCAGCACACGGCACGAGCGCACATATGTTCTGCCTAATTTATTATTGTTACTTGTCGTAACGCGGCTCACTGTAAGATATTACGGGACATGTCTACTCCAGAGGCCCCATCAATCCGGCCTAATGTGAGCACGCAACGAGATTGCGCGTGGCGGGGCACGATGCGCGTCGCGCGCAACACACGCATGCACGTCCTGCACGGAACAACTCAATTACGCCGATGAATGTCTGGCGTGCGCGCTGCGTCCGGCACTGGGAGCCGCTGTCTCAAGTTTACTTCTATACTTTGTTGTGTGTGTATACACTAGGGAAAAAATAAGTGCTGCTACATATATAATATACTCGTATGTAGCGATTTTTAGAACAGCCATTGTTCGTTAAAAGTGGTCGTATTGGAGACGTACGAATATCAATTTAAAGCTTGAAATTAGTCGTGAGATTTTGAGATTTAAAAAAAACAAAGTAAAGTGTATTGCTCAATCCTAATGAAGACCGATAAAAAAATATATTTGTGAGTTTATATTTTGGTCTAAGAACTTGGAATAATTTTTTCAGACACAACCACCATAATAACCGGATAACTTGACCATTCAGCTTTAATTTATTTTTTTTAGACCTTAACACGATCACATTTTGCTGAGATACCGAAGTTTGAATGGAGAAGCATCATTTCGTTTTAGACCATCGATATCTCAACAGTTATTGATATTTCATTCTTTTCATATTGGCAATGTAAATAAAGAATTTAAATAATCATATACAAGGGGTAATCAATAAGTAATGATAATCAATATGAAACAGAATTATTAGATTTAAAAAAGTATTTAAAAAGTAATTTATTTTTCAACATAGTCTCCTAACAAGTTAATACATTAAGTGTACCTTTTATCCAAACCCATGATTCCCCTGGAAAAAAAAACCCCAAAAATGTCTCTACTGCGGTCATCACTTCACTATCGTCCTCAAATTTGTTGCCCGGAGGTAGAAGTCACTGGGAGCTAGACCTGCTGAACAGGGGGGGTGTTCAAGCAGTTCAAATCCCGTTCTTGAATGGCAGCCATCGCAACTACGGCTTTTTGAGCCGGGCGCTGTCTTTGTGAAACAGCAATCCAGCGCGGAGCTTACACATTTTTTTTTTCTCTTCGAGATTTCGTATTCAAATGAATGTATCTCCCGGTAATAGTGTCCTATTTTTACAAGTTTTTCTAGCTGAATTAGTGGATATATTAGCAAGCAAAAAAAAAAATATCTGGATTTTTGAGCGTCCTAGAAATCGTCCTTGATTATCCTTACTTATTGATTACCCCTCGTTCATACATATACATGTATATATATATATATATATATATATACACGTATAATACACCATGTAGTGTTTACTTGCTGTTGATACTTTTCCTTAATAAACCGCACTTGGGAAAATATAATAATGTAAAGCGCATATATACATACTACATATACCTGCATACTGCATATGTATGTATCTATCTAGCCGCTACTGAAAGCTTGAATATGATAATGCTGACCTATAAATTAATAATGATTATAACACTGAAAAAGTCTCTGGTGATGTTGGTAACTTGTTTCGTTTGTGAAATAATTATTTCGCTGATTCGATTAAATAAAGTTATTACTAATAGCTTATCTATATATTTAATGTATGTATCTTATATTATTAAAAATAAAACACCAGCTTGTGTAGTTACAAAACTTGAAACAATTGCAAGAATAATACGTGAAACAAAATGTTCGAAATTCGTATGTTATCAAAAAACTGAACGTTGTTATCGTTCAAATAACGACCTTGATCTCCGTATGACGGATCCACTGTGCCTCGAATTAATGTTTGGCTACATTGAGTACAAAAATCTAAATTTATTACAGACCTACACTTTATATTAAGCGGACGTCAAACTGCTAAATATGTGAGGCTCAAAACGGCTCGAACCGTGCAACAAATTTCGTTCGAGCTAATTTCAACAATTAAAAGTCATCGACCTCTTGACCTCTGTCAATAAGTTGTAGTAATAAGATTAATGAGTTGGTAAATTATATACTCACTTTTTTATATCGTGCAAGTGCCATGATCGTGATGATGTTTCCCGGGATGCCGATCAGCATGAAAAAGAAGCAGCATCCTGTTGCAAAGCGAAGTAATCCCTCGGGATAATTGGTGAACAATTTCACCGCAGCCAGATCTTCGTCCGTACTATATATCACACTATTACTATAATCTGAACCGGTCGAGTTTCTTGTTAAACCGCTCATTTCCAAAACCGACCCCACTGGCACGTCACTCATAAACAGTTAGCGACATACAAATGATGTTTTAATATTGTCACTGAATTGGTATTAGCTGCGAGTTTCCCTATGATTCATGTTTAAGGACATCACGGGTTTCGCTCGTCATTGATAACAGGCGAACAACTCCTGACTGCCACCGCTTTATAACACGTCAATGGCTAACACAATTATTTATCGTTCCTTAAAGTTATTTTCGTCTATATTCTTGCCATTTAAACATTTACCTGGTCTCTAATAAAAAATATTAATAGAAAGATTTTAACGAATGCTTCGTACATTTTATGTAAAACTTTCTCATTGGAATGCTTATATAATCGTAATAAATTTTTTGACAATGAATAATGATACGATATCTTTAACATCTAAATATGTATCTACGTTTCGTCAATTTCAAAAGAGAGTTTTTTGCCACTTATAAATTTACTATTTTATTATAACAAGTGATTCAACTATAACGTCTTATAATCAACAATAAATATGAGATTAATAATTCTTAAATATGCACTACAACTTTTACACTATACAACTAAATGGAATTGAACATTTTAAAATTAATTTATTTTTAACTTCACAATATTTTCGAAGCCAATATGAAACCTACAAACATGTTTGTTTCTGAGCCTTGTTTTAATTAGCACAATCCCGGACGGCTTACATTTTTATTTCATTCTACGACAACATCCTTAACGTCATACATTTAACAGTTGCATTACAAATAAATAAAACGACGATTCATCTATTATACGCGTTAAAAACTACGTATTCTCAATTACATATATGTATGTTCTAAAACTTAGAACGATTAGGTAGATTAAATAATACTTTCACAACGCGAGTAATGTTCGGCGGTTCACGGTGTTTCATTTTTACGGCGGGCGCTTCTCGGACACACCATCGCCGGGCGATCGTCACGCTTTCCGACGACACATCAGTAGATTCTTATACGCCTGCCTGTACTCGCTCGACATCACCACGTAAATTATCGGGTTGATACATGTGGTCAAGTATATGAGGATGTAGCCCGCTATGTTCGCTGCCGGATGTGAGGTGAACTCCCTGAATATCTTGGTCAGAGTTATCGGTAAATAGCACACCCAAAATGAGAGCATAATTGCCATTATCATTTTGAGGAGTTTTCTGTCTTTCTGTGTTAATTTGGGTGGTCTGACTGGTGCTGGCGAGCGCTTTAATGCTACGGCTGCGTGACGGAGCCGTTTTGTTGTGTCACCTCCAATAGGAGTTCTCGGTTTAGCGTCCAGAGCGCACTCGTCATCATGACCATCCAACGTATCAACACCGGACGACGAGGACCTTTCTGGCGCGGGTGTGGGCGGGCACTGTAACACTGGAGGTGCTAAAAGAGCTCTGCGAGGTGGAGCAACATGATTTATTCCGTTCTCGGGACCAGGAGACCTTTCCAGTGCAGTCGAAGCTGATCCCACTGCTGAGTCTTCAAGGGCAGTTCTTTGTCGTCCTCGACCTGGAGCTCGAGATCTTCTGGCAGCTTCTCTAACGATACAAAATATTCGGGCGTAGCATATGCCAATTGCCAAGCATGGGAGCATAAAGGCTCCAACAAAAAGAAATTCTTTTGGAGAACGATGGTTACGATCGGGAAGTATTGAGCAGGATCCTATGGAAGGATCCAAGCCGAATCGGCCCCATTTTTCCAGCCATGTAGCTATCAGTGCTCCAAATGAGAAAATCCACGTGCTGGCTACCATCAATGCCAAATATTTCCCTCTATACAACCTGTGTAGAAGAAATCAACAAATTAGTAAATATAAAATTTAAACTCAGTTACCTATAGAAATCCTATTTATTACACGAATCAATACTGAAGTTGAAGTTCAATAAATTCATAGTTGAACTATGCAGTAACAGATATTGTATCTTTGAAACAGCCTCAACATAACTTGCCAAAAATGTATATACAGTTATACTTACAAGACAATAGATTTTTGTTTTCACAATAGAGGTCCGTGAACTACATACATTTCTACTTCTTGTTCTTTTAATATTCAATCATATTGACTGTACATTATTTTGAATGGTAAAAGAAATTGTAGATAACTTACTTCGGATAAAGCCTGGGATGTGAAATCATGACATATCTGTTTATTGTTATCGCCAGGACGGTGAAGAGCGACACAGCGACCAGCGCGTACCGTGCCAGCGGGAACATCCGGCAGAGTGTCCGTCCGTGAGCCCAGGACCGACGCCAGAAGGTGGACGCGGCCAGCGGCAGGTTGAAGCAACAGAACAATAAGTCCGAGCAGGAGAGATTCATTATGAATACCGCCGTTGCATTTCGTACCTGGAATTTTTAAACGTGTCAGCAAGGTGAACTTTTAAGCGTACAGGAAGATAAGCTTGAATGTTATCGTTATAAAATTATGAAGTGAGTGTTCTTGTACTTATATATTTAACCTGTTTTCACCGATTTTGTAAATAAGAAACACAGGTAAATGGATAAAAGAGATTATTTTCAAAAGTCTCAAAGTAACCAATACTATCTGTCGAAAGTATCTGAATATGATTGAGATTTCTGAAATGAGAATATATTTAGTAAATGAAGTTACAATTTATGATAATTAAAACGGGACAGTATGGGCAACGACCTTTTAGAAAAATGTCTCCAAATTTTGAAAATATATTTTATTTTCTCTTACAAATGTGTTCAACGGAACAAATAAATTTTAAGTTTTTGTTTTTGAAATTATGCAAATCTTGTAAAGAATACTCGTAAACCACTTGTAGTTATTTATTAAGGAGCATTAAGTGAGCAGAAAAACGTATGAAATTGTGTTAATAATTTCGATAATGTGTGTACGTGACCAATAAACTATCTTGTAGGTAGGAAAGGGCGGTTCTTTGAAACTCACGGTGGCGGGTATCTTTATTAAAAATGTATTTCCCAACACTCGTTCAAAGGCTTACTCGATATAAGACCTATGCGCTGCCATCTTACGAATATTTAATACAAATCTTATATTCCGTTTGAGCATATCAAATTTATAAGCAATAAGAATAAACGCAGATACTCAGAACTTTATAATAATTTATTTCAAATTTTGATACCCTAAACAGGTTAAGACTGTTAATTTACGTGTGTTTAAATTTATTATAAATTAACTAGGAAATATGATATTATAAATACTCGTTAATCTTTTGTTTTCGATTTTAATGAAATTCCTTTCCTTTCGTGAGCATTCATATACGATTTATCTAAGGAATGATGAAGTGGAACATGATGAAATTAAAACTCGTAAGCAATTCGTGAGCAGCAGGCATATGTACATATATGAATGTAGTTCGTTTTATAGTATAGAGTAAGTATTCTTTGATGAATGTAGACGAAGCACGTCAGGTTTGCAAGAACAGAGATGTCTGGCACTCCGTGCTCTTTGCTTACCCCGCCGAGGACCTGGCGTGATGGTTATTTATTTATTTATTTAGTAAGTATTCTTTGCCAAACTGTACTCGACAACACATAACACAAATATATAGAACAGCATAATGAAGTTATATACTTATACATACATATATATTTATTGAGCGCAATGTGCGAGTCAGTCGCCCCATATTTACTTAACCAATCGTCTTAGTCAATTTATTGTACGTTAATTAGCAACTTCCTTATGTTTCAAATCAGTATACAATTTAGTACGTGAACAGGCGGCCTTTGAAACGCGTAAGTAACGACGCCCCTTATCGTATCCTTGTAGCATAATTATTTATTGCCGAACACTGACCTACGAAGCAAAATATCGCCAACGTAACGATGATGTGAACTGAACGAGATACACTTCACTTATATATTATAGCCTTTAATGTCTTTTATGCTAACGTATAATACTTTCATGTATGGTTTTACGAGTTGACGTTACACAGTTCAATGCCCGTGTTCTCTTTACTCCTGTGAAGGTTTTGTTTAAGATTTTGTTTCTTAAAAAAAAAAAAAAAAACCGTCACGCCAGGTCCCTAGAGGGGTAGGCAGAGAGCACGGAGCGCCAAACATCTCTGTCCTTGCAAACCTGAAGTGCTTCGTCTACATTCATCAGTCTCTT
>DVPR01001916.1:0-10182 GCA_018239345.1 Oxynetra stangelandi | reverse complement strand
GGTCTCCTCTCGGAATGAGAAGGTTTAGGCCATAGTCCACCACGCTGGCCAAGTGCGGGTTGGTAGACTTCACACACTTTAGATTTTTTTTTCTAAGAAGTGCAGGTTTCCTCACGATGTTTTCCTTCACCGTTACGGCAAGTGATATTTAAAGTTAAAACGCACATTGTAAAGAAAGAGATGCGCGCCAGGATTTGAACCCAGAACACCCAGTGTGAGAACTGAATTCTTAACCACTAGGCTTACACTGCCTAGTGGTTTTAAATATATTAACTATATAGTAGCATAATTTACCACGGACGTCCTTAATATTGCCACATATAACGAGTGACGCGGAGGATCTTCTGCGATTACGCGGTGCTGTTGCTAACATATGTTCTAGATTATTGTCCACGGCATCTCGTTCCATTACACCATTATTGGCGTACTCAAATTATTAAATCCGCCACACCGCAGCGTACTGCGATTTCATCACGCCAGACACGATATGCGATAGATTGAGCTCGAACAATTTCGACGGCGCACACTCGGGCGGGCAAGGTTCTCCATTATTTTCCCGTCAAAGTGATTAAATAAATAGTCCCGCTCCTAGCGCAGGTACAGAGTTATTCCGTAATTACGTAGCTTTATGGCTCGGACAGGGCACGGGAATGTTTTGAACTGGTAACACACAACGTGTACGACACTAAGTGACCTCAGTGGCTCAGTTGGCGTTTTGTGCGTGCTCCGATCTTTTTTCACACCGACCGTTGAATTTTATTTAAAAAAATTTTATTACGATTTCGTTGCCATACACAGCTGCTTTGATTTTACGCAACGGTCGCGAAGGCCGCGACGATCGGAGTCTGTATTGTGCTAAATAAATACCTACATAAAAGTTAATTGCATTTATAACAGTGTTCGAAATTGACGTGCCCGGAAAGTATTACGCTGATTGATGACTTTCCAATCGTTATTTGGTGCCATTTTTATATTGAATCGTCATCGAATGGGCGTAATAGATTCTCAATGTATCATGGTATTGTTATCACAACGCGCTAAAGCGTGTAATGTCGCTTTGAATAATGTTCCCGGTAAAAGTGTTATTTCTGTCATGATGTCTGAAATATTTGAGAGATGAATCAAAAAGTTCTTGATGGAGTATGGAATTAATACAATAGAAATATATCAAATAAATTGGCGTAGATCCGAAAGCAAACTTACTTTTAAAATTTAACTTTTAACAGAATACACTGCAAATCAGTTAATACATTCCAAAATTTTTATTTTGTACATAAGAGTTATATACAAACATGCATTTAAAGAACCTACGTATTTAGCTGATATATGTTATCACTAAAGTACGATACGTAGTTGGAAATTGTACCAGTTGTATCAATAACAGTTCAACAATGTTACAAGGTAGGTTAAGACCCAGTTAGTGAAACATAGTGCTCTGCAAACGCCATGTTACTGCAAGTCGTTGGAGGAACATTTCCTTTGAACCTTACTAATAGAATTAAAGGTCTTTTCGTAGCAGCAAGCAGCCCTATATAAGTCACGGCATAGTCTAAGAGTGACGAGTGTTGGGTAGAGTATCGTCTAAGTAAGTTGCTTCAGGTTGTCATTTTTCGGTCCGACAGAGGCGAAAATTCCTTCACAGCAATCTTAAGTGTTTTTCTGAAGAGTCAACATCGCTACTTGTATTTACAAATAGATATGCCGTTACAATAACATACAATACAATACAACACAATATTCTTTATTGAACACTTCAACATACGGAAACATCTTACATCAAGAAAATAAAACATACTCAACTAACGAAATGTACTCATGTTTTCCGGCTAATATTTTATTTAAATATCCAAGTATACGGTAGAGACAATGCTTTTTAGAATAATTTTAGATTTATATCATCTCATCGTTAACAAACGTATAAATCGCAATATTTAAACCTAAGTAATTGATATGACAAACACTAAAAACGCTATTAGCCATTTATTTATTTTGTGTATCTTGCCTTCGACGAAATCGTAATCTAGCTTCAGAAGAAAAAAATCTAGCTTTTGATGTTAGTTTTTTTGTGGCGACGAAAACGAGGAAGTATGAACAGATAAAAAAAATGTAATATTATCTACCCTGCGTACTGTAAAATTAATGTACAACTATAATTAGCACAATATAATTGTTAATTTTTACAGATTCATACTATATGTTTAAAACAATCGATATCGACAAATTTTCTTTACATCTGTACGGCTAGTGACGTCACAGTTCGAAGTAGGGGTCGACGGTCACTCGCCCGCGCCATGTCAGATCCGTATCTTTGGCGCCATAACGCCCGCCATTGGCCGATTTGCACAGATTGCATTCGTATTGCTCTTGCTATTTAACTAATTAATATCGGCACGCCGCAATTAGAAACACTAGAACCTAGTACATACTGACTAGTATTTACAGCGTTGGTTATTAATATTTATGTTGTTAGTTATGGACGGATGGATGTGGGTGTCGATTAGAGGATGGGGGAGTTAAGTGCCTTCGAAACCGGCGTGTATGTATGAAGAGACTCATGAATGTAGACGAAGCGCGTCAGGTTTGCATGGACAGAGGTATTTGGTACTCCGTGCTCTCTGCCTACCCAGCTAGTCACCTGGCGTGACGGCTATTTATTTATTTTAGTTATGGACATTATTGTAAGAACCACCTACTAGTCCGGAACATATGCAATTTGTTATTGAGACATTTGTATAACAAAAGCCACGATAATATGCTACAATTAAAATTGAAACATAACATTTCGTCTCATCATATTTTCTCCTGGTCTATTGCTGGACACGGGTCTGCTCTCAGGTTATACGTGTAAAATTAAAAATGGCAGAACAATATTTATTACATAGACAGATGAAACATATTTATTTAAAAACCCTTTTTTTAAATAGCACGTCGGTGGCAAACTAGCGAATAGCCCGCATATGGACGTAGTAGCATATGAATGCACATTATAATATGCACATTATGGACCCCTTTCAAATTCTGAAGAAGAAATCTCTTTGATCAGAAATCTTTCTCGAAGAAACTTGAACTTAAATAACTCTATAAAATAAGTATAAAACAAAAAAGATTTTTCAAAATAAAAATGTTGAGCGCCTGCTACAATTGAATAGCAATGTTCTTAGAATACAGCAAGATGCCTTGTTTCAATAAGGCATTTGGAGTCCCAGATAATGGTAAATTATTCAAGTCGAAAGTTTCATCATTAATTCGCATTCATAATTTGATGTAATATAATTAATTTATTGAACTATAAATAGAATTTATTGCGTTATAACAACCTCTAAATATAAATTCGATTCTGTGAAATTTATTCATATAACTAAAAATCTAATCTCATCGAATCCAACAAAAAAAAATTAAAACTATTTCTTAGTCCAATAAAGATCTTATATTAATCTTTTCTTACTTATACAACTTGAGTAACCTATAAGGATTATGTATCATTAAATATCAGGGTAGCGTATATCTATTAGATGCATGTAAGCGTGTGATCATAGGGATGTTAGAATGGAGCCTACACCGACCCAGGAATAGAGGTCTCATTACAAAAGCGTACGTATTGCGCGAGCACTATGGTTATGTCGTCATTACACAGCAATAGCTCTCTCACTCGGGCCCCACACTGGAACGGCTTCTAATAATGCTCCCGTTGAGCGAAAGCAAGAGCTTCAACAACATAATCACACTGAAAGCATTCGGTTTTTTTGTTACGTCGAAAGTCGTGCCAAGAATAGTCACCTGTAGGATACTCTATCAAGTTGAATGTGGAGACGGCTGGGTTGTTTATCATTGTTTACGCCCATATTTTCAACCGAAACTAAAATTATATTGCGCAGATTAAAATCCTATTTTCCATTATTTTTTGAAATTTCTATTGGAATATTTAGTTTAGTAATACTTAGATGGAACTGTTTATATTCCTTAGGGCCTTCGTGCGGTACGTTGACGCTTGATATCCCTGTGGAGACGAGAGACTAATGACGGAATAAAAATGATATACGGTCGAGTTTCCTATCGATCCAATGGTAGTTAGTAGCCCTGACCGCTGATTCATTTTCCATCCAAGATACATATTTTATGACGAGTATAAGAGTTCGAGACATTTTGATACATAAACATATGTGTATATTTATCAACTGTCTAGTTACCATATCGTTACCATCTAGGCATCATTGTATAGATGGACATATGTGACCTGTACCAAAAAAGTATTATTTTTTATACTACGAATATATCCGTAATAGTCGACTGTAATAGAAACATTTCAGTAAGTATTTTAGTTAGAAATAGTCAAATTAAAAATGCGAGTTTATCCAACACAGATTTTCGATATAAAAGAGTTATTTTTTTATTTCCGAACCTCAACCCTACACGCGCTTTGAATGTGAGTTACAGCAACTTCAGTTACCTTTATCTGAAATTGACACAATGGAATACTTTCGGCAGTCTTTCCCGGGCGGGTCACGTGCACCCGAGGAATTCCTTTCATTAACGTTGCATATTTCCAAGGCTCGCGGCAGGTAATATGATGCTCTCAAAATTTAAATGAAAATATTTCCGACGATTTATGACGACGTTCATTAACACCCACATTCACGCAGCCGCGCTCCGAGTACGAGCCTACGTCACAATGAACAGAAACTTTTCAGCGCATAAAATATATAGCGATGCTTCGTATTCAAAACATATACAACGTCAGCCTTTTCAAAGATCTCGACAAAACAATAAAAGGAAATGACACGTAGCATAGTTTTACTTCACAAGTTTGTACGAAACTTCGGTTTATTTCCATGTTTTCGAACCGATTAAAAGCAAATACATACGTAATATGTGGCTCATGTATACAAAATAAAATATGAAAAAGAAATTTGCAGCTACTACCACTATTGTTCACTTATAATATACACGGCAAATATTTAAGCTAGCTACTAAATTAAAGTATTGTCACAGAACTAGGGCCTGACCTCTGATGATATGGACATAGTGAATAGTGTGAATAACTCACACCAACCTTCAATCCAACACTACATTAAATAAATAATATACGTATAAGTCTTCATACGGAGCCATTCGGATCCAAACTAGGCAAAGAATGTGCCATGCTAAACAAACTGTTGATGAAATACATAATATATTTAATATGTAAACAGATATTTTTTTCTTTTTACACCCAGAAATAGAAATATTGCACAAAAAGAGCTCATAACATTTGTATACAACATAAGTTATTTATTTTTACTTTTTTAATTAAGGGGAATAGCTGTAGCCCAATTTTACATTATCATCTGAGTAGACTGACTGAAAATGGCAAGTGGCATTAAGTCCGTCCCTTGCATTTAAAGACCAATAAAGCATAAATAAATAAAACACCAATATTTTTATTCCAGGGTGTAAATCGAAACCACGGCCCTGGCTCAGCAGTCAGTATGACTAACCACTACATCGACGGAGCAAACGATATTTTATTTTACACGTACAAATTTTACACGTACAAATTTTACACGTACTCATTTTACACGTACTCATTTTACGCGTACTCATTTTACACGTACTCATTTTACACGTACTCATTTTACACGTACCTACAAATGATTACGATTGCATGCGGCGTTGATAAATTAAGTTCAAGGTATTAAACAGTATGTTGAATAAGATTGCTTAGGGATGTGTATTTAGGATTCTCAAAACATAATAATTGTTCACTGAAGTGGATGGAAGACCATTTGCTTTAATGCCAAGACGCTTCACGTACTTTACCCACATCTATTGTGTTATCCATGTATTCCTTTCGAATAATTATTTAGCAAAAATGTAATGTAGGTGCATAAGTATATGCACATGTATACAACTAAACAATCATACAGTAAAGCCATACACTGTAATGTTTTCAAAATATATATTAATAATACTATATTTATATTCAAAAGATATAGAATAGATATAGTGACTATTAATACATACATATATATTTTGAAGACATTACAGTGTGTTTATAATTTCTGAAACCCATCTATCATAACTGCTTGATAATGGTATCCACTCCCATCCGCATGTGCTGAATAAGTCGAAAAGCGTTGTATCTTTGTGTAACTAAGCGGGCACGATCATACATTATCGAACTTATTTATATCAAGAGAGGACTGAAGGGGCAGACAGCGGTCACAACTGGCAGCTGCCGCCCAGAGACATCTGCAACCGTCTTCAAATAGGACAGTCCACTAATTGTTAACTAATATTAAAAAATAATAAAAGCTTGTTACTATTAATTGGTAAAAGAATTTCTGGAATCGGACCATTAGTAACATTATTTCATTTAGTATATGTTAGTATGAATACAATTAGTTTTACTTAATATCTATCCCATTCGAAATTGGTCACCTACGCGTTGCTACTATTTTACATAGCCAGTTTCTTTGACAAGCGTCCATATATTTCACATCGTAAACAAATAGTTGTGATAACAATTTTGCTTCACGGTACAAATATGCATGTCATTAGGCATGGGTATCCTGTTAGAATGAAAAGGGTTAAAGCAATATCCGCTAAGATCCGCGGATTGGTGAACTTCGTATGCAATAGAAAACATTATGGCTAAATCTAATGTGTTTGAATTGCTTCAAAATCTTTTCCAACACCTTTATATACATATTTAATATTAAATCTACATTTATTATTTATAATTCACATATCTTAAGCACCCTTAAAGTCTCATATGGGTCATTTTATTATTGCTCATCGGTAGACAAAGGTGAAGCTGTGGTATATTCTCATTCCTGGAAAAGTTAATGGACAGAAACAGTTAAACTACTGTTAATCCCTTGTAAGGTTTTCTTTTTTACCTAATAAGATAGCTAATGATCGCAAACGTAGGTACTTATGGCATTCCAATGTGTAACCGAGAGTCTGATTAAAACCGAAACGATAGTTCAATTTACAAAAACAGTGCAAAATCCAAGGTGCACTTAGTGGTCGAGGGGTCGAATTAGTGGTATCGATCTTAAGCGGCGCACTTCACTGGCCTGATTCCTGAAACCGGCTCCAGGCACGTCCTGTGGGAACGATCATCGATTTATTATTAACTTAAACGGCCTTAATCGGAAGCTATGACTTCGCGTAAAAAAGATTGAACATCGAACCAAAAATCTCATTAGTTTTTGTTAATTTTTTTTTTAATATATGTCGCACCGAATACGTACGGAGTTACGATAATCCAGAGCGTAATTAAATCGTCGTCCAAGAAAATCATGATTTTGTTTATTTATTTTTACAGTCTAAACGAAAATCATTCCTGCAATGAGATTAGATGGTAAACGTTCATTTCTGTGGATAATTTCATTACCAAAGACATTTGGTTCGTACTAATCTTGTAAAAAACAGTTAATCATAATTGACAGAAATTATATCTAAGTAGCACGTAGAGAAGACGACTAAATCAGTAGTTTCGAATAAATACCTATTTGTATTTATGTATGTACATACATACATATGTACATATATAAATACAAATAGGTATTCGAAACTACTGATTAAGAATGTACATACGATGCTGGAAACAACAAATTAGTATAACATAGATTGGGCAAATAAGAAAATTTTATCCATTTCAATATCCCAGTAGAGCATTTTAGTATCGTAAGCGCAATTGGGATTTTAAATAAGTCAGTGTTGTAGCTTATAAGCAATAAAGTTTGGTAATGAAAGATGTGGCCTTTACAATAATTTAGTCGGCACCTTTTTTAATTTAGTATTTTTTTAATTGCAACAGCAAATACGTAAATATTTGCAAATAATTAATTAAGTATTCGAGCTGCCTGAAATTGAACGTCGGAATAAACAATTGTAGAACGAAATCAGTTTATGTAACCGCTTTCGGATATGAATGAGTGGAGGAAGGTCATTTATGTCACACTTCTCGTTTAATTAAATTCGCCTGACAGAGGACGAAACGTTTGTTGAGGGTTTCTATAGATAACTTTCCTATTTTTTATAAAATACCCACAGAAAGTCCATAGACATTGTAATTGTTTTTCAACAACATTTCAAACCCTATCTAAAATTGGTAATTAATCTATAGTGATGAATTCTCGAGGCATGAGTTGAATTTTGTAGTACGAGTGTCTTCTTGTGTCTACCTACCACACCGTTAAACACAGGACACGTACAAGCGGACACAAACCTCAAATAGAGTTAAACAATCTATCATCCATCAATCAATCTGGTATATAAACGTTTTGATATCCAGATGCAGTATTTTCATTATAATTGAGTGACCGCAAGGATAGTGGAACCTTTGCATCTGCGGTTACTTCTGAATCCATGTGATCACTTAACAACGGATTGCCTGGATGAGAGATTACTACATGCCCAATATAAATGCGATGTTCTGGCACAACAGATTTTGTACTCACCCCGGCCTAAACTACGTGTAGTGAAATTAACGGTAATGAAAGTGTGATTTATTACACTCGCACTATTCATGTAAATATAACGATAAGTTGCCTTGTTTAAATATGTAGATACTTTATATATTATATTTTAAATAAAATTGACCACTTATTGTTAGGGATCATTAAAACTTCTTGCTAGAATATTCTAATGTTAATGTTAAATTTTTAAAGAATAAAAATAATTAGTTAGTAGTTAGTTAGTTAGATAGTTCAAGTTAGTTTTACGAAGCACGTCAGGTTTGTAAAGACAGAGATGTTTGGCACTCGGTGCTCTCTGCCTACCCCGCTAGGGATCTGGCGTGACGGTTATTTATTTAAAATAAAAGATGTCAAATACATCGCATAATTAGGGCAGGTATCAAGTACACTTCTCTACGCTGCTCCAACGGTGGCGGAGATGGTTAAGTGGACAACTCGACTTTTGTCAGCTTTAATCCACCCTAAAGGCTTACGATGAAATTATTCCATAACTGTCACCAGAATATAAGAACTGGGTGTGAATATTTTATATGAAATCATTATCCTTTGAGCTGTTCTTCTGAGTAATTACTTCATATATATATACCTCCTAGAATAATACGTCGATTACTTGCTATATTAAGCTTAGCATACTTTACTATCTTTAGTTCGAATCATAATACGTACTTTGACTTAGCAAAGTAATGTATGTTTCTAATATTATATATAAAATGATGGAATGGAAAAGCAAAACATCCTGAATAAACCTAAACACGTTAGTGTTATTCACAATGTTGTTTAAAACGTGTGAAGTCTGCAAGCAGCACTTGGTGAACGTCAAGATGTGACCTTCTCGTTATGAGAGAAGATTGAACTGTCCGACTGTGTGATAATAATAATGTTGATGATAATATTATTACGGTGAGAGGCATACCTACGTCCAGAAGTGGAATAATGTGGGTTGAAAAAGAAAGAGGCAATAATGTCTCATATTCGCAAGTATTTGCCTCTCTTCTGTAGTCTGACATTTATTAAGATTCGATTCTTTTAAAAGTGAATAAAGTGAAATAGATTGTACTCAATGACAGTAAAAGTTGTATGAAGCAACAAGTGCCATCGAAGACACAAGGATTTAAATTGAATTGTGCAAAAACGGTTCGCAAGGCTTTTTTTTAATAAATATCTCAGTATGCTTATTAATAAAGAAATATATCTAGAATTTTCTATATCAACATGTGACTCACTTACGACACCAACTCTGTAACGAAATAAATTAGCGTCACTATATAAATTTTTCAATATAATAAGTTATCGAAACTAAATCTCTACCGGAATATAAATTATAGAAGACTATACAAAAATAATATGTATATGACAAGAATTTTTCCAGGGCGATATAAGCTTATAAGGTTGACTCAATTTCCTGTTCTATAAAGTCGATAACCGGTGCCGTGTTCGCAAATAGCAATTCTCCCAATTTTCCGTGTGCGATGTTTATCCGATACAACGATTGCTACAATTTCAAAAGCGATGTATGCGATGTGATCTGAATTATATTTAATCTGTTTTATTTAAATATATTATTCGTCAAAAATAAATAATAATAATAACTGTCACGCCAGGTCCCTAGCGGGGTAGGCAGAGAGCACGGAGCGCCAAACATCTCTGCCCTTTCAAACCTGACGTGCTTCGTGTACATTCATCAGTCTCTTCATACATACACGCCGGTTTCGGAGGC
>DVPR01001915.1:0-10184 GCA_018239345.1 Oxynetra stangelandi | reverse complement strand
TAGATAAGTTTTTTTAAAATGAAATCCTTAGCGCGAACATGGCACCTACAAAATCTGTGTATAGGAAAAAAAATCCGCACTAGAAATAAAACTAAAAGTCAAACCATTTCTGATTGTCAATTATTGTTCCTTATCATAGCATTCGAAATATTATTTTTTTGACCTATCGTGAGCAGCGGTTAATTATAAAACTAAGGTACATAAATAAGTAGGTATTAACATTAATTAATCATTTTTGCAAATCACAAAGCTTCATACATGTTTTGTGACATCGATATCGATATGCGTACCCTAGAGCTGACACCTCAGAGAATATATTACTCCGTGCCACCGAATCTAATCACGATCTGACGGATTAATATCTGCTATCCACCGTGTGTACCGGCCCTAACCGGCGGCCATTGCTCGCAATTACATTAATACCTCCACTCGTTACTGCACACCCTGTTCCGTACGAATAAGGTTAAATTCAGCGTGTTGTCGGTGTTACATAAGTTTGTAGTTCAAAATATTGAGTGGGTGCCCGGGGCAATTCGGAAGATTTATTATAATACCTGAGTCTTGTTTAAACTGATGTTTAATGTAGGGACTTGTCGGATTACTGTGAGGCGGTTTAATGATGGAGTGATAGATGACTGTTATATAATCGAATTAACGAGCATTGCCCTAGGATATTGATTTAGGCGGGTACTTTGTTGCGAACTGAAATTATATGTAATACCCATTTACTTTTCGCGTATGAAATTTGATATTATAAGGATAAAAAAACACTAGAAGGTTTGGCGGAATAGTCAAAAACATATTTAAATAAAATTTTGTTAATAAGTTCTTTAACGTTCTCTCTTCTCTTTTCTTATTGTATACGAGTATTTAATGTATTAGCGTACACTTCGTTGGTGCAATCTTTAAATATATAAATAAATAAACGTATAGTTTTCTTTTCTGTACGTTTTTTTATACTTCGAATGGTAAACGCTATACAGATAAATATAAGAAAAAAGAACACTAGCAAAATATAGTGTTGAACATGGTAAACTGTCGTCTTACTGGACATTTTTGGAAAGGTTATACAGCATCATTTTATTGAAAACTATATGAACGTCGACAAGATTAACCCGCGGACGACCGTATTTGTATATACATACGTATGTGATCCTATTTCTACATTCGAGATAGACTAGCATTTATTACATGGTAGGATGGAACATGCATGTCTAAGAGAACATTATTCAAGCTTGCCTTAAAAAGTTCCACATTATATTTGTCTGGGAACGTAGATGCCGCCAGTAAAGATGCGATCTGCTTTTTACTTAAAAATAAATATCTCACACCTTTTTTTGCTGTAATTTATTTCATTTTAAACGATTGATCTATATTGCGAACAAAGTAGGCGTTAACATAGTGACCAAGTTCGCCAATGTCGAGTTTTAACCGTTCAGAAATCTCTCTGATAACTAAAAAGAGTTGTTCAAAATTGTGCATTGAATATTCCATTAACGCTGATAAAAGGTTTAACTATAGAAATGCCTATCATCTGTTATATTTTGTCTTTCGGCACGTAAATAAAGTAATTCTGACACGTTTAAAAAAGTGGTAGCATTGTATTAAAAAAATCATCTTCATTATCAACATTTTAGTCCATACACATCAACTGCTATACATAAGATGAAAGATCATCGTGAGTTAAGGTGTTGTTTGGCGATGGTCATTTAAAAATATTCACATAAATCGAAGCCTTTAATACTCATTATATGAAAATTTGTAAACTTTTCCGCTGAATGTTCTCGAAAACGCGGCAACGGTAATCCGTCTCTCATAACAGTGTATCCGTCTAGAAACTTATCCTCATAAAAAAGATTTTGCGGAGCCAACAAAAGGTGGAAATTTTTATCCGAAACGAGCACCTGCTTCGCTCGACAACTTCGAACTTTCAAACTTCGCCCGAACTTCGGTTAAACTTCGATGAAACTCCGCGCCGGATGCTGTTATCGGCCGGAAGCGCTTTAGGCGACTTCCTGTTTTGACGGACGTGAAAAAACGATACCTAATGTAGTTTTGGAAGAGATGTCGTTTAAGAAGTATTAATTTTGGTAAGGCGTTATATATTTTCAATCTGTGATTTTGAATCGTTCATTATACTTCGCGCAAATTGCAATTGTACTTTAATAGGTTGCAATTATTTTATTTAAATTTAATATTTGTCCAGGGTTAGATGGACTAATAATTTCGAAATTAATAGTATTACCTAGTTACAAGGTAATGTAAGTTATTTGTATTATTGTTTATTTTAGTATATTCATACATACAAATGTCATGCTGGTTTCTCGTTTATTTTCATTAAAATTGTAGTGTATATTCGTACTTGAAAGATTACTTTTACATGGCATTTTAGGAATAATTTATAAACTTTTTATTTAATATTCCTGTAATAGCTTTTTATAATTTCTTAATACATACTCATATACTGTTATTATACATAATCGTTAGTACATATACAACGTGTACCTACATAGGTATTTGTATTTTAAAACAAATCGTCTTAAATCAGCATTTTAAATACAAAATTAATTAAGATTGTATTAATGCTCATTAGTACTTTGGGTTTGTTAATACATCCTTTTACGTCTTGATATTTTGGTATGTGTATGCAATTTAGATAAGCTCTCTACTATATTTCTTGTTCCCGCTTTGTGAGCGCGCACACGAATTCAACAAGTTTATTATCCCCAGAACACCTCGACGGAGTTGGTAAAAAATGGCCCCCTTCACTCTTCACGTTCGCCAGAACTTTTAAGAAATTTTCACTCTCTATAATTTCCTATTTATAAGGGTTGTTCACGAAATGGAAACCAAATGAGACATGCATACATTATATTCAGCACTTGAAACATGAGGCGGTTCAAGTGGGTTCTAGTTCGTAGTCGTCAAGGACAATGAAATTGATACCTAGTGAGATAAATCGTCTTCAATACAAGTCACCTATTACTTCAATTAGGTACACAATATTAAAATATATAGAGCATAGTCACGTGGACGACTGTTTGATTTGCCACGTAGCCAAGATCGGACTGAAACCAGCGCCGAGGTTCAAAACTTATGCTGTGGCCGACCGTTTTTGCGCATGGATCAATGTTATTTTTGTCTGAGGAACATATTACGTTACAAAACTACATTTTATGTATTTACTGCCCATGATTTTGTTGTTGTTTGTGTTTTGATTTTATTTACATTTATTTATGTAATAAGTGTAATAGCATACTCGAGTGCAAAGAAATGTTACAATTATGTAATGCAATATGATTTAGTAAATGTAGCATGTTTTGAAAAAAATTCAATTTATTTCCTTTTCAAACAGACGGCAGAAAATTTACTTACATTTCACGGCAAATTACGGGCCCTGAATTCACTGTAGGAAAATTACAGAGAAGCTCAAGTGCAGTTGGCGAATGGTTTCGAATTCAAACAATACTCGCAAAAAACAGGCGCTCCTTACAATTTCAAGGAGGCATTCACACCTTCGGCGAAGCACCTCACAAACCTGTCACCTCCACGACTGACTTCCAACCTCCTCGCCAATTCCCACTGACAATTATTACAACACTTAATACTCTTTGTATAAAGTTTACTTTTCACTAAATGGACTGCAGAACTACATTTGTTTTTGTATATTTAATTTTCGTTCCCAACGAAATGCTTGTGACATTAAGTAAATGAGGAAATTAACGAAAGATTTCAAGAATGGACCCACCTTCTTTACATAATATATTTTTTTATGAAATTATGAGTTTAATAAATATACATATACACTCGTATATACTACACTTTAAAAATATTATCATGTAGAAAATTATAAATAATTACTGATCGATTATCACTTTCCTGGACACCATGGTACCGCATGGCTCTGCCTAACTTATGATCGTGCCGTATGTATGTATATATATTGTACATTATAACATAATATAAACATTGTGTTATACATTATAACAGTATTATTATTCACTTATGAGTAGTAATATTGACAAGCCGTTGTTGATTATAACTTGCTTATGGAATATGTTTGGTAGAGTGTATAGTCAATATTCAATGATCGAAATTTAAAAAAAGGCGATTTAAAACCCAGGTACCAAACTTTCGTTTTTTGTTTATAGTTTATTTTTCTGGTATCTGTGCTTTCATTGTTATCAACATGCACGGCTGAGTTTAAGGCGACGTGGTTATAAAAGATAGAACAATGTCATCAACGTTGCGAGTTATTAACGAGTGTCGACACCTCCGCCGCCGTGTCGAGGAAAACACTTTTAAAAGTTCCACCGCGTTATTAATAGGTTTCTACGTAGACGACCTCTTAGTGAGGGGAGTGACTGTGTATAAGTAAATTTCATACACATCTCTGTATAATCTGCAAATATACGAGTACATATTATCATTCTATAGTATCTATAAGTTACAAAAATCAGCTGATAAACGTCTGTTAATTTTATTAGTGTCTTTATTGATGTTTATAAGCAGACAAGGTAAAAGGGAAAGAAGACGAGCAATACAAAAGAAAAATTTAGTTTATATATCAAATATAATATGAGATGTTGCTAAGTACTGTTCAAAATTATTTTGCATTATTATTATTAATACCTATTTTACAAAGCATACCCGCTTAAAAAAAGAGTCTTGATCCATCGTATAGATATCGAATGTAATCTCTATATTTTTAGAGCTATAACAAATAACCTATTTCTACTCCACCAACAAAAATGATCAAAACAAGTTGTTTCCGCTATAAGAACGCGTGAATAGCTAATCTTCACTCTCATTGTTGTGTTCGAAAGGCAGATGAATGAGACGACTAGGTCCAAATTATATTTCATCAGCTATTAATTATTATTATATATTTATTACTTTTTGACTACTAATTATCATTATATTATTTATTAATATTATATTAATTGACTGTTTATTATACCATTATATTCGAGTTATGTGATACACGCCCTATTTTATATTAAATCTCGGAATTCCATAAACAATATTAATGTATCGATACCGATATTATCCTGAAGCAGTCATCACGCAGCCTGCAGCACCTTACAGCGATGTAAAAATTAAGAAAGAGAGATTTTTAAAAGTCAGAGGCGACGGCCGAGTTAGTGACGCCACATTAATTCCCTGTCGATTACTTCGCATTTTATTTCTTCGAAGTTTGTAAAAAATGTACCTGAAACTTGCTACTAATGATCGAGGAATGACGAGCTCCTCGGCGCGGCGGCTGGCGGACACAATGAATGGATGTTAGTAATGTCGGGGCTATATCAAATTATGTTTTGTTTGTTTATATTTGGAATGTAATTTTAAGAACAATAATAATCATATTTAATTATTTTATTTTATTTTATTCGGGATAACAACAGCTTATAATTAAATACAACAAGTTTATAGACAGAATTACCAAAAAGCCAATTACAGTTATTCACAACAATATTCAATATTTCAATATTTTAAAAAGACAACGCACACGGTTCTACAAGTTTTTCTGACGTGAAGCAGTTGTTGGTATAAACATTTGTTTTGGTTTGCAGAGTGTAGTTACCAGTCCACATGCTATAATACTAAGGCAACCATCTCAATCCGCTAAAGCAGAAATACTTTTGTATTCTTACACTTATTACCGCTGCACGTCCCTTTGTTTCTTAACATAAGAAAACGGTTATCTGATCCAAAACTAGGTATAGTATGTACTGTGATGATGAATATAGACGGAATATATAAATTACTCGTATAAATAACAGGCATATAAAAATACTAAACATTTACAAAGAAAAAACACATGTTGGTCCCAAATAGCACTCAAACGCTCTCGCTTAGTAGTTAGGTAAACCACTGGACTACTGGACTGTAACTGAACCACTGGACTAACGTGTCAGTTATGCTAGTTGTTAGTAAGGATTTTTAACCTAAATTTATCCTATACAATGTTTTATTCTTTTATGGGTTGAATTTAAAAGGCATCTAATCTTAGAAGCCTGCTGTTTTTTGTAGGGGTTAAGTAATATCCATATAATTTTTTTACAAAATTGGTTCAGTTACATTAAGCATCAAAAAGCAACAGAAGGACTGACGGATATATAAGCCGATAGATGGACAAAGTTGCTAACTATTGCATACAAACCTCGAGTACTTATGGATATAGTACACAAATACAGAGTTCTTGGAAATTTCGTTTCAGTAAGACAAATTGGAGCAAGTTTATTTGAACAAAAAGTATTTCTGGTCAATATTTGATTTATAAAACCTTTTCAATGCTAATAATTACGTCGACACGTCAGTCTGATCTTGCTTTGACAAACAACGACACATCACTAAAGAAACTCTTGTATTTGTAATAACGAAAAGTAGGTAAGTACACACACACAATGTTAGCGTGCAAAAAGTGACATTTAAGAAAATGTAATAAACAAAAGAGGGACAGTCGCGAGCGTAAAGGTCGCAACGTGAACAAATCAACGTCGCAGTCGCTTACCGCCGGCTGAGTTTTCAATTTGTGCCGTCTCACCGTGAGTGCGGCGTGTGTTCTGTGTGTCGGTACGAGCAAGCTACGAACACGAAACAAATATATTACGGCATTTCAGACCAAGAACCAAATGGTTTTGGTAATTAAATGTGAACTTGCCTTTCATTTTAATAAATATGTTGTCGTATTTTCTAATTCCACCCGGTATATACATAGCTGTAATTTTTTAAATGTTTTAATAACGATGCCAAATAGTGCAATACTGACAGCTGTCTTATATATTAATAAAAAAAATGCGTGAAATAAGAAAAATGATTGGAACATTCTGTTTTGGGCTCAATAATATCTAACATTTCATTTGTAGTGCTATGTATTTTTAGGAATTGAGTTATCTGCTATGCACCTAGTAAGTTCCACAGCTAGGGGCGGCTAGTTCTTGCAACTGCATATAATAAATGTGAAGCGTAGCTATATAAATTATTAAACTGCCGGATCCAAAGTTAAGTAGCTCTAAGTTGAGTGCATCCGAGCTGACAGTGTGCACTAATGATAATTTATCTGCTCGCATCGTCTACTGCACTGGAACGCATCTACTGTAGCACTACGGGATATAAACTAAATTTGTTGTAACTACCTGTGAAGACTGTACTTTTAAACTTCTACTTGGGCACTTAAATAGCTTATATTTTAATTTACCATTTTAAAATGAATATCGAATGATAAAATCCTGCAGTGTTGTGAAAATTATTTGATCCATGCACTCCTCTGTATCTCAATCCGCTCTTACAATAATCTGCTTCAGTACACGGCTAGTTAAGTAGAACGACTTGCTCGGACCGCACATTGAAAAGGACTCATAGGTGAATATTATTCAGTCTGTCCCTACTATCAATTGGCATAAGTACATTTTTCGAATGTGAAGCATTAATGAAAATAATTTTTAATGGCTATTTTTCTGAATTAATTATATTGAAATCAGTATTTACCATTGGCAACAATATTTAGAACAACGGGCAGATATCTAAAGTAATTATTAAGAGATGTTGACTTGTCCGAAATTCGTACTTGCAACATATTGCAAGGCAATCGACATAGTAACGGTAGCATCAAAACGTTAATTAGAATCATATTTATTTACACAATATATCAATGTTAACATCCTTAAAAATCAAAACTGACCATAGACATACATACACGCCTAAATTTAAATTATCCTGATACAATAAATATTATTGTAGGTATAATTAAAACATCACAAACTGATAAAATAGATTGCTTTATCAAAGCAGAAATATACTTCGCCCCTCTCATTTTCCATTTCCGGACGTAAAAATCCGGTAAAGAGCGAGTATCAATAACTTAATAACAGCGAGGTGAATAGCAGTTTGATAATGTCGTAAAAGATCGGCGGCCATCTTGAGATCGCGTAAACCTCTCAGGGGCTTCTCAATAATCCGGACAATAAAGAAAAATTCCATCCCCTTTATGAAGAGGTAAGTCCTCGACAAATTGTGTCCAATAAAGACTGTGGAGTAGTTGTTTTCTGTCAGGAACTTTATAAAAACACGATAAAATTTTACCATACTTTATGTAATATCAATAATGCTTTTGGGGAAAATAGACCATATGCCGTCACGTTGCAGCATTGCGAATCAATAAGCGTCATACAGTACTTTTCTGTACACTTGCAAATCAATTTTTACTATGGTCTAACTATATCAATGTATGATATTTGACTTTTAATAATAAAAATAAGGTAAATAACCTTAAAATGAAAACACTACGGTTTTATAAATTTAAATATGTAACACAATATATACCAAGTTATTTTACGATCATATTTTGTGAAATGTCCCTGTGTTCGGCTGTATGGTTTCCGCTGTTCTCCCAGCGCTGGCGCGTGTAGCAGACGAGCGTGCAGGTAAGAACGCATAAGTGGATTGCCTTTCTGCTTTACATGCAAATATTTTGTGCAAACGTCCCGTCTCCTTCGTATTCCTATCTTTATGCGCGCCATTTGAAATTCTGAAATGTGTAGCTACGTATATTCGTATGATATCTTTGATTTGCTTTTATGATTACATTGTAGCTGTCAAATTGATGATTTGTTTGTGATTTTTTCGAGTGTTCTTGATGTTTCAAGACTTTACCAATGAATATTTTCTGATTTTTTTCACTTATAATAAGTATTTGTTCTAATAAATAGAAGAAAATAAACCTATTTGTGAAATTGTTTAAATTTTTAGGTTACCATTATAAGGTCATATTCTCGGGAATGTGATAGCCCTGAAAGTCAGTAGAACTGTCGTTTCATGCTCTGAAAGTTTTTCAATTACTATCGATAGCCAATAATTTATTTGGAGCTATTTTTTGATACTCATTTGAAGTAGATAAAAATTTAGGAAGGACATCCATAAGATAAACGCGGCTATTCAACACTAGCCACGTATTACTTGGTCAGTATAAGAAAGAGGAGAGCATTAAATGTGAATACGTATGGATAAAAGCATATTTCTTTAGCCGGCACCTTATGGGTATTGGTCTTAAAAAATAAAAATAACAAGGTACTGAATAGGAGTTATAATGGCGCATAATCTTGACGGATGATACGATCTCCAGCACCGGATGCTGGATCATGGATGATGGATCGGAGGTAGATTTCGCCTTTGAATGGAGGCTGATCTGCGTTTTTGTATGAGGATTATCATGAGTATATTTGTGATGGTCCTACCGGGTACGCGGTTGATGTTACTATATATATATATATGTTTGTATGTAGAAATTATTTTGTATGTCTTTAAATGATAAATTTACACGCTGAGTTACTTCTCTTCTCCTCTTTATTGTTCCACTATTGGATGGAATTATTTTCGGAATGAAAAGGTTTAAGGGCATGGACTATTAGATGGAGTGGGTGGAAGAGCAAGTCTTAGCGGCCTCCATGGGCCTTAAGGAATATTGTAGCAAGAGTAATTTTATCACCATGACCCGCGATGTTCTATTGTATGACAGTCATATCTTCACTATTTTTCAATGG
This sequence comes from Oxynetra stangelandi, assembly GCA_018239345.1. Classification (NCBI taxonomy): domain Eukaryota; kingdom Metazoa; phylum Arthropoda; class Insecta; order Lepidoptera; family Hesperiidae; genus Oxynetra; species Oxynetra stangelandi. The sequence continues at coordinate 642 of DVPR01001915.1, read as the reverse complement.
AACAGCGTCGTAAAACCTCTCTTATTTATGGGGACGGGCTGCGTTACAACTTTTGTATTTTAATTAAACGACATCTGATAAAGTTCTTCTTAACCCATATATGTATACATTTGATTTATGTATACCAGTACATGTGATAAATTTGTTTTTGATCCTAATAAATTGTTCATAAGCAAGATATAAAAGAGTAACGCTTAAATTAGGTAAAACAAACCTAGGCGCTTTATAGAAATAAGAACTAAACTGTTAGAAGAAACTGAACAACAGAGCGATATTTCTCCCGCATGGAATGTAAGTCACCTGGCCTGCCTCGACGCCTCTTGGCGCACAATGCCTTAAACACCGGCTATAATGAGATTAGTTAAAGCCGTCCGTCTGGCCAAGATCCGCTCGAGACGTTGCGGCCAAGTTAGGAAATGCAAATGGACTGTTTTATTTTATACATAATTCGACTAAGAACAATATAACATATTGACGACTTTATATGTAGATTTATCTACATTGGATTCATTGTATGTTACTTGCATTTGCTTATAATTTAGATAAAAATTATAGTTTTAATAAGAATCAACATTATCATAAGCTTAACAATAGGGTTCTCGAAATTTTAACGTGCCTTCTTTGTAGTATAATATTAAATAT
>DVPR01001914.1:0-10184 GCA_018239345.1 Oxynetra stangelandi | reverse complement strand
ACATCTCTGTCCTTGCAAACCTGACGTGCTTCGTCTACATTCATCAGCCTCTTCATACATACACGCCGGTTTCGGAGTCTCTTGAGTCCCCCATCCTCTAGAGCCCGACCTATTAGGTCGAGATAGGAGAGCCTTGGCCTTCCTCGACACCTACGTCTATATACGTTGATTACCCCAGATAAATGATAACTAATGAGATTTAATTAAGTTATACGCAATATACACGAAAATCGCTCGTTTTTTTTCAATATTTTTATTTTATTTAGTGGACGTCCTTGTCTTGACACGTACCATAACTATACCAATACAATAAAATAAAATATCAAATAATACAATACAATAAAATATCAAAACGATTTCTGTACATGTTTCTTTAGAATACGTCTTTAAATATTCATTCGTAAAAAATTCCTGAATAAGACAAATCATCTAATAAAAGTTTTCATTTAGCTATAGGCTTGCGTTTAACTGCTATCCAACCTGATATAAAGCGGGATGCAGCCTAGGATGAAGCACGCTTGCCTAGACATGTCAGTATATTTATATCACTTGATCTAGAAAAACTAGGTCAACGTTGCAAGAACCTATACACATAAATAATTGTACCAACCGCAACCGAAGTTTTCCTGCTTCGGAAAATGAACTTGCTTTAAAAGTGTGCTATTAAACTATTCAGAATACTTGTGTTACCATCTATTGGCGCATCAAGGAATTAATGCTCGTTATATAAATTTATGCAGAATTTACAACGCAGTTAAGGTAATTTAAAATCTCACACTGTTATATTACTAATTGCTTATTAACAAAGGTGTCGCGTATCAATTAACTTGAATTACAATAACAAATATTGAAAACGAAGACTTTAGAATGATCTGCACGTTTGGAGTCAGTATACCCAACTTACATACCAATTAAGTGTAAAAACCATTATATATTTCAGGGCATGATCCATTTGCGAGAACTGGTTTCGTCAAGAACATGTTCCAACAAACCGCTGTCATTCAAATGTATAAGGTTCAGGATCACTTCACCTGTTGAAAGTTTATAATCCGCCGTATTACTGGCTATTATCGATATCCGAACACTGTAATTAAAGGTCACTTAACAAACAGCTTATATTGCTCTATCTTACATAATTAAACTAATAAATACCCAAAGTCCTATTCATATAAAACTGTGTTGCCAGTGCGTCAGTCCATATGCTGCAACACCGCATTTCAACAAAAACATTTGAATTTGAAATTCAGAACCGACCGTTCCATGTCATCTATACGCAATGCAAGGTCGTTTTCTATAAGTATCTATTGTGGTAATAACAACGAAACACGTACAAACACGATAAAGAAAAGAATTAACTTAATACTGGCAATGATCTTTATTGATGTTCAAGTACAAATAATTTATATTAGTTATTCACATTATTGAGAGAAAAAAAGCAATATTTTGATAAAAAAATTTTAATGGTCTTTATTATTATATTTATGTACAAAGGGATGTGATTTTTCACCATTTTTTTTAAATTGGTATGCTATGCTATAACAGATGAGCACTCTGCCCGTACTTGTCTCATTTAAAACTAAACTAAACATATGAACTTTGAAATGTCATACTATGGATGTTATGTTATTATAATTTATATATAAGAAAACATATGTATTTTAACTTTCATATTCATTATAATATTATATAATAATTCTTTAAATTATCTTTTTTTCATAAGCATAGTTCTTATCCACAACACACGGTTGTTTCAAACAATTCTATTTGATATTACAACTGTTCTCCCTTCCCCCTACACTCCCCACACTCCTTTACTGCCTGTCTACAATAACAGTACAACTAAAATAACAGTATTAATAGCCACGTTTTTAAGTTTTCTATTCCTAATATATACACAAAGGAATGACTGATGTGTTATATTACAGCATGGGCCATGCACCTCTTTGATCGGTCAAATTTATGGCACGCAGAAATGTTTTACACATAATTCATGTGGAATATTCCACCAGACATTTTCTTTCATGATTCTAATTTTACTTGTGCAGTACAACAGCCACGTGCTAAGGCATAAGATGTTAAGAATGCAGCTAACAATTGTTATTAATCGCTCACCCTTACGACAGAACCGTTAGTAGACAGACACAAGATAATACTAACATTTCAAATGGTTATAAAAATGGAACATTTTCCTCGACAGATATTCTCTTAATCTTCACCGTATTACTTCATTATATATTCAAAATAGATGATTAAACATAAAGGTGGTACTACTAAAGCAAATGGCTGCTATATACAAATGATTAATAACAACAATACCTAAACTAACACGTATTGTCTAAATAATACAACTAAAACTTTAACTATTTTAAGGATAAGCGTGATCTTGTCTTGTTATTTTCGCCATCCATAACGCTCCTGCCAACGCTAATAACTGGAAAACACAAAAAAAAATATATAATTATATATGCCGCATTATAAGTTTATTGAACGATGTACATTGGAATAGTTTTTATTCATTCATCAGCTTTAGGCGCCATTACATTACGATAAGTTGGTACGACAAGGCTGCCGGAAAGACTTCCAGCACTCTCTTAAGATAACGAAAGAAAAATCCCACTACAAATTACCTACGATCCACAACATATATACATACATAGGTACATAATATGTAAATATATACAATATATACATACATGCAGTTTATCAGCTGTTCCAATACAATACAGTATTTGTACCACAAATGCTTCTAAGCAAAGTGGATAATACTATAGTAATAATACTAATAATAATTCGTGTATTTTTCATAAAATCATAAAAACAGTATTTAAAACTTCCTTTGTGAGTGTCTGGTGCCCGAAACAGGTAAGGAAAAACCTGTATGAGCATCATATTGGTACCTTGGAAATGGTGACACTTTTATACACTATTGCATTCAAATGTAATAATAGTTATGTAGATAAGTACGTTTTAAAATATACAGAAAAATATGAGCAGAGACAACAGAACTGCATAAATCACGAACCTGCATTATTACTAAGAACACTCCAGTGATGCCAATGGCCCCCGCGTGACTCTGCACCCAGTTGCCAAAAGCCTCTGAGCATCCCGTTTGAAATGCGGACGTAACGTTGCAGACGAATGTGTGCACCGTCCCGTAGACGTGACTGCAGCAGCTCACGGGTACGCCCTGGTTTAACTGGGTTTCCAAATGTCCCAGCCAGTCGCTGGCGTTAATCACACCGCAGCACCTAAACTGAAAATATTTAAACATTTTTTTAAAAGACATGCAGTGTTTGTATTATGGACCAAGATGCTGTATTAACATCAGGGCGTATTGATGAAAGGATACCAAGGATATTCAGTTGGAACAATAGTATGATATAGGCCCCATCTGCAATTCCTATACCATTTTTCGAATACTAGTTAAAGTAAAGCACACGGATAGATACAACTATATCTTCAAAACAATAATCGCTGTATGTACTTCAAACTTGACACTAGATGGCGGTGTAACATAAAACTTCATTAAATGACCATTCAATAGACTTTCGTATAGGAAAATAAATAATTTTAAGAAAGTTTACTTAAACAAAAATAACCGTATAATGAAAGCTTTTAACATTACCTCCCTAACTAAATCCACATTTGAACGATATGTATAAATCGCGGATATATTTAAAAACATTGTGGCATTTATAATTGTTACAAAGAAATATAAAGCCTATAGATACTTACGTCTTCTTGAACTTCATCCCAGAGTTTGGTGACCTCAACACTCCTGTTCGTACCGTACAATTCCATGGTACCCATCAATTGCCGCTGCACCAGCGCCACCGCGTTCCCTTTTAAAACGTAACCGGCAATGCATGCCGACAATTGGAAAATGAACATCAACACCATCGCCCCAGCAAACTAGAATGGCCGAAATGTGAATATTATTAAATAATTTTTTTTACAATTTTTACCACATAAGAGACTTAAACATTATTAAGCTATGAACATCATCTCTGAATTTGACTTTCCGCAGTTTATATTTCACGCAGGGCTCATAATTTGTTTACGTAACGAAAAATTATTATGTAACGATAAGTGTGTGTAACGCCTATTTTTCTGTTATCGAAGGTGAAAATGGCCTTACAACCAAGCATACGTCAAACGATTCATGGAGCAAAAAAAATATAGATTGACTGATAATCCCTCCAGGCATTAAATACGCCTATCGTTATAATATGTAATAAATAGTAAATAAATAAGTATTACAAGTGCGAATATCATACAAATAAATTTATAACATGTTTCAAAACTAATAGATTATACACGTTAATTATACTATAACAACTTCAGTAAGCTATATTTTAAAGTAATATTTAAATTGAAATTATTCATTTAATTCATAACTGCGATTCCAACTAATAACATTTCAAGAAATATACGTGCTTTCTAGTGTTTTTCATGTTCATGCAATCTATGAGGTAATTGAACGCTAAAAAGGCAGTGGCGATAAGAAAGAAGTTTCTAGAACGTGAGTTCGGAATAAAATTACATTTCATTTTGTAAACACATTATCATATTTGTGGTGAATAATTTAAAATAAAAGAATGTCCACGTGTTATCGAGTGAATCAAACGATGAGTATCGCAGAGGTTGAAAATCCTTTATATGTGAGTACTTTATCTTTATCTAATTTGAATTAAGTCCGATTTCTTATCATGATAGTTATCTTTATAGTGCGCGGTATTATCTATGCCTGTGCTATGCCTGTGATTCCATTTATAACTAGGCTAACATTATTTTCTTACAACTAGTCATTCACATTTTATACACGTTTAAATGATAGGATAGTTAAAAACATCCCCAACTATTGTTGAATTTGAAATAACGTGAATGCTAAGGGCGTATGCAGCCTTCGATTTACGGGGATCATGTCGCAACAAAATCCCACTAAACAAAAGAGATCAATCATCTACCAGACATTACAATAGTGAGGAATTTTAAGTTACAAGTAATAAAAGGTATATCAGTTCACTACTATCTCAACATGAAGTAAAACTCATTATAAAAAACATATGACAAACATAACACACGTCGTAATGAATAAGAGCAAAAAAGAAAATACAGCCAAATTAAACGGCGAATTAAAAAGGAACAAGAGGACGTTGCAACGTGAATTAGAGAAGATTAAAGAAAATTCCACAGATGTATAGACGTATACTTATATGTATGGAGTATGAGGATAGATTTGCTGGCGCTGGAATTACGGTTTCTTTTTACCTAATCATATTACTTGTCCCAGAAACGGATAACAAATACAAAACATACAACAAGTACAATTCCTACAACGAAGTATAGTTAAGTGGATTTTAAGGACATTATCGTATCAGATAATATGTATTTTTAATGTTATGCATGCATTGTTCGAAGCGTTATTAACAAGATAATTTCACTGATAGTATCTATCATTTGAAACGCTATGTTTTATTCATATCTAAAAATTCATAGTCATAAAAACATAGCTTTAGGTATGTAGATGCTAGTTTGTGAAAAATTACGTTCCTTATGCTACTGCCCCACTCGGGGAGTAAAGTGTCTGACAACGCAGTATTTGCATAGGCGACTACGGTCAGTAATAATATGCGAGACAAAACCAGCACTGTTCTTTATAAACTTAATCATGTTTATGATAAAATAAAAAGTTAACGCTTCATATATAAACAGTATAAGAATACTCGATATTCAATATAAATACCAATTTTATATGAGTGAAATAGTGTGTTGTTTGCAAACAAACGAATAATAATAATTTTATGTGAAATATTTTCCTTATTCAACCTTGTAATCAAAGCGTTGCGTAATAAGCACGTTTAGTTTAGCAATTATTTAAACATAAAATATAATATATTATCCAAATTGATTACAAAATGAAGTTGCGGCCTTTGTATTGTTTTTAGTCAATTTTGCATAAATACGTTAACTGGAGCCATAATAACGCTACGCCGTCTACAATAATGACGTCATTTATTATCGCTTTAATTTCGGCGTTGTAACTACGGAGCGCTAGGCATTACTTTGTTATGTGAAGCATAGCTGTGCTAAAAGGTTAATGAAGGCCAATGAGTAACCAACAAGGAATGTGTTTCGAAACAAAATTTACTAGTAAAAGCGTTCACTATTATGGGAATTATTCTTTTTATAATTTTTTTCTCATGTCTCTTATTTATAAATATCGGAATGTAGAAAAAAGATTTATTCAATATGTATCAGCACGGTAATGTTTTGCTTCTTTTTGCGTGTATTTTATATTATTCATTTGTGTATATATTTTCAAAATATCCATTTATTGTTTGTAAAGATAACCAGTGTCAAGATAGTCAAAGTTTAAAGTTATTTAAAATATATTACAAATATTCTCGATATACCGAAAGTAGGTCGACGAGTAAAATGACAGCTCATTCTAGTCACGGCAGAACAATCTTGTGAATAACCAATAGCAATCACAAATTTATTAAATAAGGTTCTACTTACCGCCATAATCAAGTAATAGTTCTCCCTGAACGCTCCGTAAAAACCGAAAAAGGCGACGAGAAATATAATAATTCCCGTGGCAATGCAGAACGCCGGGAGGGAGAAGAATCTTTCAGAAAGAAACTCATGGTAACCATTGTAGGCGGACTGCACAGAACTACCCACAGACAAGATTATTATTCCCGTTATCTGAAACACGTATCAAAATCACTTCAAATTCACTTCTTCGTTACACAATTATACATTTTTAAACGCGTAAAATCACCCAAAACTTACCACAAATAGAAAATTAACGGCAACCAACGAATATTTTACGGTTGTGAATATTTTAGACCACATTATTATTATAATATGCAATCGTTTGTTTGCGACGCGTGCTTCCGCTTGACGGCCAACTGACGTATGGTTTGCTTAGATATTTTTATCACTGCCATACCCAATCTTGATAAGGAAAACAAGCGGTTTTATCTCGCTCGAAGCTCCTGAGGTTTGAGTTTAACTTTCCGTCACAGTTGAGAAGCCATCATCAAAACAATTTCGTGTTTGATTACAAGTTAATTTTAAAGACTATAGCAATATTTTAACTGCTCGTGTCTGAAAATCTGCCTGTTTAGACGTCACGGAATAGAATATGTTAAAAGAATATTCATTTTAACTTTCTTCGTTCATCTTAAAGATTCTTAATTATATGCAAATATTCTTTTAAGGGCATGTTTTCGATTTACAAAAAAAAAAAATTTAATCGTTAGAAATAGTTATGAGTAAAATGATTTTAGTGGTTTATTGGGATATTAATGTTATTTCATATTATTATTATACCGACTATCAACCGCTATCTCCTCCATGTGATAGATAATTGAGATAACTCCGCGATATGGGCGCTCGTCTGCACTGGATCGACCGTATCAAAAAGACTACTTGAAATTTGTATATTTTAAGCTATTCATCATATTGTAGATATATAAATATAATCTGAAATCCCCAGGAGATGTTGTAGAATCCCAATTCAAAAATTATCAAATCCAATTAAAGAAACAATTTAGCGATTCTATTAAAACATAACTTGATATATACTAGGTCATGATCGTAAAAAAAAATTGCATAATGAATGCACATTTTAATATGACAGCCGTGGTTTAAAAATTATATGGTATGTTTAATCTTTTCTACTTCATGCTACATTATTGTTCAATTAAATTTACTATTAAAGACATATTACTCTAGATATACCTGAGTCGTGACCACCCGGCGACATTTCTCACACTAATATGGTAACACCCATGTACCTACACCATATCAGCAGTTTGCTAATTAAGTAATTAAAACTTATCCGCCCATCTATTTTGGTATTTTCGAAACAGTCAAAGAACACGCTTCTTCGATAGGGAAACGACTGCAGAACATCACAAACATACTTCATTACCACTGTAATCATGTTATCCACTTCACACTATATAGCCAGCAAGTTTAATACATAGATATATATTTTTATGTTAGTAGAGCGGCAAATGGGCATGCAGCAGATACGAGTGCTCGCTGCTGCCCATAGGCATCTGCAACCGACCTTGACCAGGACTATTCTTGTCCGGTTACGAAAGAGTTGCCAGTTGTCAGGACTAAGATGCATGCCTCAAGTATACACCGGAAATGGACCGGCAACCACAGCCTTCAAACCGAAACACAGTTTGTTATAATAACAGCTGCTTCATGCCAGAAATAGATGTAACGGTGGTACTTCGCCAAGCGAACTGTACATAGGTTCTACCGTCTACATTTTATTATAACAGTTTCCTATGGATGTATCTACACAGTCCCGACAAGCCTCTTACGCCTCCGTAAGGACGCTTATGCCTGATTAATAAACGTTGTAATAAATTATATAACATTTCATCCATTAATGTCTCTATGTAATGTTATTATTTTTAATAATGATAATTATCTTCATACGTAAGTGAAGTGTGAAGTGAAGAAAAGTATTGTATATATAGAATTCAGTTCAGGTGATGTTAAAAATATAACCGAAGAACATACGGTTGCAGTTGACAGGGAACGATGTTAAAATAATACATAAACAAAAATTAATTATGACAATCATACTTAAGGAGTGAACTCGGAGCTGGTGGTAGAAATTTTTGTCCGTCATAGAAATGCACATCACAGCAGGACAAATAAGCGACTTCAATATACTCGGTTAGCAAGAATAATTTAGAAGCTTCCTCAAAAACGATGATTCACCCATTAACTTGTATCAGTTACGAGTAACTTTAATGTTAGGTACAAAAAAGAATTTATTGCAACTTAAATTACAATTAATTATAAGTTCAAAAAATCAATTGCACCATTGCATATCTTCGCTCTGACGAGTAGTAAGTAGCGTTGTATATTCTTCTTAAACATACATAAGATGAACTGTTCGTTTGTTGGGATGAAAATAACGTTATTATCAGGAATAAAAACAAAACACATAAATCATATATTAAAAGTGTTAGAAATTAATACGAGGGAAAACATAAGGTTTTAATAAAATAAAATAAAATTAAAAAGAAAAACATTTATTTCAATTATTTCAATTGCACTAACATCAACAAATTCAACTATTTAGGCACTAAGTAAAACACTTTATTATTAATGTCATTTATATACGCGCATAAATCAAAATGATTAAATATAATTAAAAGTTAAAAAGGAACACCTATAGAATTTTGATAAGAATCGTGTAACGCCTACATCTGAGGCATGGGTAGAATAAATAGCTAGAATATGTATATATAACATACACATTTTAGTAAGCGGTTTGGTAGATTATTTTGATAACGAGTCAAGCAGCAACATCTGAAGCCATTTATGAAGTTACATGAAAAATTATTGCAGAAGGCATTACGAGTATTTATAGCTAATAACTTTTTTATTATTATAAATATTCGATATTTCAATGTGTGTATTTATCGCTATACATGTCTATTCTACTTTGATAGACCTAATAAATGAATTAACAAATATCTGAATATTCATAATATTTTTATACAAAGGAATAATAAAGCGAGCGATACCAGCCTAGAAAGTTACAAGCATCGTCCCATATGTCGTTTATTGCTATAATATATGATAAGATTCGTAGTATCTGTAATACCATATTTGTGTTGAACTTCGAATAGCATTGGTACTGTCTAAGACTACTTGCATACTACCAACATATACTAATCTACACTAATAGTAATATTCCAACACTACGGTTACCAATAAAATTTAATAGGTCAATTATCAGCCAATACTGATTAAATCTAGTGACATTAAATGCAACCGAATAATCTCCAGTTTGGTTGTAAATATCCATAGGCAACAATAAATAGATATTAACAACGAAGCATGCACGCACTCTAACATAAAAAAATAGTACATTCGAATCCCTATTGCTCGAGTGTGACCTCTTCAAACTTCGATCTCCAGGCTAGCCACCCGGCTACCAAGGTGATTATTATCTGAAATGAAAATATTTTAATGTAATGTAAAATAATAATTGGCAATACATGAAGGACTTCGCACACCCCCCCCCCCCCCCCCCCCCCCCCCCGCCCGCTTACTCCCTTGAAATATTATTTTTTTTTTTTTTTTTTTTTCCCGAGATAACAACGACAAAATACCTCACAAAAAAACTCACCACA
>DVPR01001913.1:0-10185 GCA_018239345.1 Oxynetra stangelandi | reverse complement strand
ACGTAAGTAAGTAAGTAAGTAAGTAAGTAAGTAAGCAAGCAAGTAAGTAAGTAAGTAAGTAAGTAAGTAAGTAAGCAAGCAAGCAAGCAAGCAAGTAAGTAAGTAAGTAAGCAAGCAAGCAAGCAAGCAAGCAAGCGAGCAGAGTAGAGTAGAGAGAGAGAGTAGAGTAGTAGTGTAGAGTGTGCGTGTGTGTGTGTGTAGCAGCAACAACAACATTGACCATTGACCATTAAGTCAAGTAAACAAGTAAGTAGGTAAGTAGGTAAGTAGGTAAGTAGGTAAGTAGGTAAGTAAGTAAGTAAGTAAGTAAGTAGGTAAGTAAACAAGTAAGTAGGTAAGTAGGTAAGTAAACAAACAAACAAGTAGGAACAAGTAGGTTAGGTTAGGTTAGGTTAGGTTAGGTTTTTTTTTTTTTTTTTTAAAACTAGGACCCTCTAACATGATCAGAGCCTTTGTTATCACTTTTCACATTTGTTCCATTCCTCAGTCTTTCCTCTCGCACTTTTATTCTGCATACTTTATCTTTCTATCATTCCATCATTCACGCTTATGGGGGGGATTGCCCATCTATCTAATTTTTTAAAACTTTATTATATATTAATCATAGGAAAATTAAACTACTCCTTCCCGCCTTTAATTGTTCTGTTTTACATCGTTATATCAGTTTCCATTGCCATAGTTCTTAGTCTATTTCTTTGTATCTTTTTATTTCTTCTATTATATTAATATCTATTTTATATATTTGCTATATTACATATATATTTGCTATATTACATATCATTGTTTTGATTTACATGGTTATATCAGTTTCCATTGCCGTAATTCTTAGTCTATTTCTTTGTATCTTTTTATTTCTTCTATTATATTAATATCTATTCTATATATTTGCTATATTACATATACTGTTACACATATTGGTTTTATGCTTTTTCCATATTATAAAAATATGGTAAAGCATATTTGCTTCTACTTTTGTACATTTGTTTCTATACATTTCATTGTAAACTGTTTGTATTGTGTATTTTTATATTACATTTTATGTCTGATTTCTTAAATTCTAAATTCGTTGCTTATTTATATTTAGGAACTACTTCCTGTAGCTGTGTTGCCTTCTTGTCTTCCACCCTTGGAGCCTGGGATGACACGCTGCAGCTTTCGGCTTCCTCGCGCTTATACAACGTTATTTGTAAAACCATAATAATTTTTATAATTATTCTGTTTTTAGCTCTGGGCGCTGGTGGTTTACATCGATTGCCGCGGGGCTCTGCTGTGGTGGAGTTTTTTGCTTTCGGCTCGTCCGAGTCTGTTCTTCTTTAAGTTCCGCCCTGTTCCGAACTCATTGGTGATTGGGCCGCGCCGTTCCACCAGGACGACGCGGTTCCAATCTTGGTTCTCTTCTTGGGTTTATGTATTGGTTCTTAAGTTTTATCTCGGTTTTAATTATTACAGGGAGGTCCTTCGATTTCCTAAGATTTACGGCATTGGTTAGCTCGCAATGTCTTAACTGTAGGCCACTGTGGATCTGGCCAGTTGGTCCCATTTTCTTTTTATCGGGCATCCTTTGTCGAATGCGTTGTGATCTAGGTTAACGTATTTTGCTTCGGCGCAGTTTCTACACGAGGGCTTTTCGCCGGCCATCCGGTCCGTGCATGTGGCCCTCAGGTGTGGGCCTCCGCAGTGGGAGCATAAATCCGCCGGCTCCTTGCAGTACCGCCTTCCGTGGCCATATTTTAGGCACCGCGTGCACTGAACCAGCGGAGACTGATCCTCTACCCGTATCTGCTGGAGGTCCACTCTGAGGCGCCCTTTCTCAGTCGCCCGGCTCCAAATCCGTGGCGAGACGCTGAGTATCACGTCGCAGACGAGAGGATTTCTTGTTTTGCGTTTATACTTTACGTTTATTCTGTCATCCTCAGCGTCGAGGCCCTGAAAGATCCCCCGGTTTTGCCGCCTCAGGGCTCCCGCGATGTCCTCATCTGAGTGCATCACGAGGACATCCCTGAGGGCGAGCAAGGGGTCCTTATTCTTCACCACCTCGACGCTGAGGTGGGCATCTTTGGTAAGGCAACATTTTGCCTTCTCTCTCTCCTCTTCATTTTCGAAGCCCATTATAATTTTTCTATCTTTTGCCTTTCGGATTTTTTCTATCTTTATCCATCCGTCTTTCGCTTTAAGTTTCTCTCTGATTTTATCCAGGACCTCTTCCCCGGTATCCATATCATCTTTGGAAGTGACAGCCACCGAGTACAGCGTTCTTGCGCTGGGTTGCGGCGACTTTACTACCGTCGCCGCCGCTACAGCTGCATATGTGGCAGTCACCTCTCCGGGTGGTTTCTGGCTTTCTATGCATATTTTAAGCTCCGCCATATTCTTTATATTTTTCCTTAAAAGCTCGGCGTTTTCGCTAAGTTGCCTGGCGAGGTCCTTGTCCTTTTGTTCTTTGCTGGCTACTTCTGGGATGGGTTCTTTATTGGTTTCTTGCCCAGGTCCTCTGGCTTTCGCTATTTCAGCTTCAACTTCTTTGACCAGCTGGTATAGCCGGTCGATGGCGGTCATGATGTCAGTCTTCAGTTCAGTCTTCAGGTTTCTCGAGTTTTGTAGGCTGGTTTTCGCCTTGTGGACTTGCCTTTTGGCCTCTTCCGAGAATCTTCTTTTTACTTCTTGCGGAGGGGCTACCGGAGCTTCCGCAAGGGGTCTGCGTGTGGTGGGGGCGGGCAATTTTTGAGGTCCGGTTTTAACTTTTGTGGCCTCCCACTCCCCCACGCTTCTACGAACGTTCAACGTTCTGGCTTCTTTCTGGGGTGAGGGGGATTTCCTGTGTTCCTCTTCTCTGGGGCTCGCTGAAGTTTTGTTTTCCTTCTCTGAAGACTTGGACGGGGTGCGGTACATGTTTCCGGTTTGCTGTTTGATGCTTTTAGTGAAGTGTTGGTTGAGGGTCCGCGTCGCTTATATATATATATGTGTAATGGTAATAAAATTTTTTATTTTTAAAAGTTTTTTACAAGTTTGCTTACTTACTTACTTACTCACTCATTACCTTACTTGCTTAACCTAACGTGTCTCTCAATAGAGAAGAGCGCGTGTTCAATATTGTGTATATATTCGTTCTGTCGTCAAAGGAAAGAATTTTTTAGTATATTCTCCTAATATAATTTTTTGATTTATTTAAAATATTTTCGGGCTCTGTTTGAGCCTGGTTCTTGTTGGAGCTGGTAGCTCGTGTCGAGACCTTTAATTTGACACCTTTCCCACTGTCCTAGTGGTCTTAGTTTCGGAGTTGTGTCATTTGTAAATTTAGGGGGGGGGCTGGCTACCTGCATAGCATTAATCGTCGGAACTATCACTGATCTGCATAACGGACATCGCTTCCTATACTAAATTAATGCTATGTAGTGCTCGTCTCAACCTAGAAAATATAACGCAATGGACTGATGGACAGCCTATTTAAATCATTGATGCAAAATATTTTCCAAGATTATGTGTTATATATATCTATATATATATATATAGGTTACAATTGTTGTGATGTGAAATGATTGGTAATGATGTTATCAAGGTGTAAACTTACATCGTTCAGAATCTTCCACCCCTTCCGCCCTGACCGCCACCATAGTTTCCGCTGCCGTAGCCACCCCCACCACCACCACCACCCTGGTTCATGCTGTATGGAGTGGAACGGTTGTTGCCATACTGTTGATTGCGAGTGGGCCCACCACTGTATCCCTGCTGCGCATAATTTCCAAAGTCTTGGTTGCTACCCCAACCTCCCCTTTGATTCCCGCCCCCGTATCCGCTACCTTGATTACCCCAACCTCCCCCTTGGTTGTTGTCCCACGGATTGGAATTATTCCAGCCGCCCTGATTGTTCCCATAGCCGCCTATAAACATAAATGCAAGTTGTATATGACAAATGTACACAATCAATTTCAATAAATTAACCAAATAAAGCAAATTACATACCGGAATTGCCCCAGTTGTCATTCCTGCCGCCGGGCCCTCCTTGTCTGCCCCCTCTTTGCCCCTCTGCACCATCTTTGGGCAGCGCCTTCTTGACATCCAACTGTTTACCATTGATTTTATGAGGAGCATTCACTGCAATAAATCGTGTAATTATTATCTTTGCACCACATTCCATAACGAATATAATAACTATTATATATTTACTCATGTATTTTGACTTGCGTACCATAACCACCCTAGATTCGGTAATCAGGTATAGCTTTTAATCAATAATTTAATATCCACAGTCAGAGGAAGCCAGGCTTGGACACAGCACCTTCCAATCTGGGGCAAAACTGTGGTGGCACTCTTTTAAATATGTGTAGCAATAAAATATCATTGACTCACAGCAAACTTTGTCAACTGGATCGTAATCATCAAACTCGACGAATCCGAAGCCACGCTTCTTGCCGGTGCTTTTGTCGGTGACGATGCTCACATTTTGCACGTTGCCATAGTTGGAGAAATACTCGCGGAGTTGTTCTTCGTCGTGGTCGTCCTTGATGCCGCCGATGAACAGTTTCCTCACTGTCGCACCTGCCTCGGGGTTCTTGATGTCTTGTCTGGCAACGGCTCGCTTTGTTTCGACAACGCTGCAAATAAGCAGGTTCATTCGTGATCGTGTAAACAACAAAATGGCTGCTCATATGAAAATCATTGGGGAAACAAAGTACAAGTACATACGTCACTTGTCGACCTCGCAGAAAATGCCACATGTATCCAATCCACGAGACATTCACCAAGCGACGCCTTTACACTTTATGCAGTATAAAACGATATAAAAGCGAATTTGGCGAAGCGAGCTTTTATATAGCTGGACTGCAGTGAAAAAAAAAAGTAAAAATAAACCCGCTCACCGTCCATCAATTTTATGAGGTCTGTTGTTTTGCGCATCGTCAACCATGTGCGCTTTAGAATAAGTGATAAAACCGAATCCGCGTGATCTCTTGGTCTTCGGATCTTTCATCACAACGACGTCCACGATTTCTCCCCATTTCTCAAAATGCGATTTTAACGATTCGTCCGATGTACGATAGTTAAGACCACCGATGAATATTTTACGGTGGACCTCGGGCTCGTCCTGAAAGTAGAACACGCACTCAACAAGATGGCGGAGGGATGGCGTCGTTTCATTGAACTTTCACGCACATGTGATTTTCGCTTGTATGACCAAACCACCGCAAATAATTCAACTTAAAACGGCTCAAAACGTTGAAAAGTATTTGTAAACTTTATAAGAAACTAAAGTAATTCATAGCAGATAACGACATGCGCGCAAGTAGACAATAGATAACATTTTAATTAAAATACTTACAAATCCGTCGTCGCCGTTTGATTGGGGTCTCATCTCGTTATCCACTTGTACTGATTTAATAAGCAAAAGGTTAAAAAGCTGCAAGCAGCACTGTTTTCGGCGCAAACCTAAAATGCAACACGCTACGTCAGTTAAAACGACCGCTGCGATCAGAAGCCACGCCAAAAAGAAAGAACGATATGAATGAATTTTACACATAAATTAGATCGAGAGCTGAAGTGATTGCCCGATTAAGGCGGTTGGCCGAAAAGGCCTTTAAGCAGATAATCGATTCTTATAGTAATAATATTGCTCATTCCGAATACATACAAAAAGTATAATAAATAAAAATGTATGTCCGTAATCATTCAACGGCAAAACAATAGCTATCGAAAGCGATTCCTTTAATTTTGTTTAAGAAATTTCAGTTTTTAGCGAAGTTCATTCTTATGTAAAAATATAACATTTAAACGATATAATATTTTGCAGATAAACGAATATTCTTTTTATATTATGAATTTAAGTATATTATATAATCAATGTAATAAATAAGTCATCCCTTACTTGGAAACATTTTAGTATATTTGTATAAACAAAAGCACTTTCATGCACCTAAAACGTAGAGTACAAAATAAGGATCTCAAAATTTAATAAATGATGAAATTAAAGAACTGACAACTTAATGTATTCTAAAATTTTTGGGAATACGCGATTACAAACTACTTTAAAAATCTAATTAAAAATTATTAGAAAAGGTTGAACAAAAATCCCCTGTTTTATTTGTGTAATACATTGCAAATTACAAATATTAATGGCAACTGAAATATTGTATGTATTCTATTCTGTTTCAATTTTAAATACTCCATTCATAATCAATATTATTTTCTCTAATAATAAAACGATTACAATCAAAACTATCGATTATCTTTATCGAATAAAAATATTGGGTACTACACTAATATTAACAGTTTTTGAGTTGAGCATCATTCATTCTGAGTGAGTATAATGAAACAGTGTTGCAATAACATTTACTATATATTAAATACAAACATTTATTATTTGTTTACTATTTATTGTATACTTTTTTATTTAATTACTACTACTAAAATAATATTTAATTGATAATATTTGATAAATATTAATGACGTTAGTGTATATCCTACGATTTACTACAACAGATACCGATGTTTTTTTTGTGCATTCAAAAAGGACTTGTGTATTGTTTTTATCTTAAGATATGAAATCATTATTAACTAGTAATAATTTTAGCAACTTACAGTTATAACGATATAATAAATCCGTTTTCATGTTACTAACAAACTTAAATAACTTACAAAGATGACACGATAACATTACATTTCTATTATTAATCTGAACAAAAATGTAATACAATTAATTAGTTTTTGGATAACATAACCTGAGTCTTACAGACTGTAAATATTTGAATCAAAAGCTTTTACACTGATAAGTATTTATGTCACATTATTTAGCTGCATTGATGTAGTAATTAGACAATAATATATATATTTTTAACATTACTTTGTTCAATTATTCCTGCACCCCTGAACGTATCTTAAAGCCTAAATAGAAATAATTTTAATATATCACATGTCAATATTCCGCAAGAATGTTTGTTATTAAAACTATATTTTTGTGCCACTTTGTGCCATTTTGTGTCATTTGTTTTATTTTAATAACAATTAATGATGAGCTTAATTTGCTTGGGGATGTATTATAACTTATAGGACTTGTACACGAAACAAGGTTGATTTATTATTGTACCTTTACGTCTATCTACGGAAAAGGTAAATAGTCTAAAATCTAGAAACAGGGGGTCCCTGTTTCTAGATTTTTAATAACCAATTCAAACATTTTTAGTTTATATATTTATCATATCGAAAACTATATTACTGACCGGCTTACAATTGCGTCGTCCTCCTTATATTCAAAGTTACTGTATTTATTTTTCTTCTGTGGCCATTGGCATTTGTTCTACTCCTGTGACATTTTCTCGTGTCATCTCTTTCTCGATAAAAAACATCGAAGTTGGAAGCATTGTTTTCTGATATATACTTAATCTCCACATTATTGTGATTAGAATATATCTTATAAAGTCTGCAGCAAATAAATCTCCGAATGCAAATTATGTTTTAATTTTCTATATACAGAAATATTATTAGACATCAAAATGAAACCTACCGGTAGCAACAGCGAATATGTAAGTTAAATTTAATTTTTATTTTCACTATCATTTTGAGTGATGAAACGGATGCTAACCGCTTAATGTACATTAAGCGGTTATTATCATCTGTTAAAGCCTTAAAATGCCAAAATATCAAAGTTTTTTTTTGTAACGGTACTTTAGTTAACCACAAAAGGCCGAAATGTTTGAGCTACGTGGCTTCACGGTGTAAGAGTTGATCCAATTATTAATAACTTAAATGAAATCGGTTTATATATTATAGTTAACCTAATCGCACCTAGCAATGGCTTTCTGTTTTATTTTCAATCAACCTTCTAAATATTTGTATATTTTAGTACGAGACAAAAATCTGGGATATCGATTATTTATATGAGTATTATATATTTAATAATGGATTGTACTTAGAGAGAGCCTCTGCAAACTTGGATTGAAGGCTTTCCTATTCGTTTTCCTACTCATGGCGTATTCAACCTGGCCAGACCAAAAGCTTATACCCAAATGTGTCATACAACAATCATATAGATGATGTACGCAGACAATGTTTTTTATGGCGGGAAAACTCAGAATGATTAAAAAAGCTTATGTCGAGTCTTGATGAGTCTTTTTACAGCCTTAAGATTAGATTAGTGTGAAGAAAACTGAATCCATAGCTCATGATACACTGAAGTGTGCCCCAGTCGACAAACTTCGCAAGTGACTTGCTGGAAATATCAGTGAAATTTAAATATCTTGGCAGCTCCATAACATATAGGTCCTCCTTGATGATGCAGCAACAGAATTAGATTATCTGCTGCAGCTTTTGACGAGCATCACCTGAAGGTGTTCCACTTAAATAACATAAAGCTTTCCACTAAAGTGGCTGTGTACAGGGCATTTTTTCTGCCAAATCTGTTGTGTGCCTTTAACAATTGTGGTGCCTGTTAACAAAAGCACAACCATTCATAAGATAGATTCCATCATAATTGCCTATATTACATTAAGAAGATCCATTGATCGGCACACATTTGTAATACAGAAGTTCTATGATGAGTTAATGATCTCATATAATGACAGGGTAGCGACTGCAAGGCAGTCAACTTCTAGAATACAAAGATGTGCTTAAGCATCACATGAACATTAAAATGCTGAAGCTTAAGAGACGATGTATGTAGATTGGAAATAAAAGCGAAATGAGATAAACTTGAGACATGAACACCATATTTTTAGAGGAGAGTCAATCAAGGAAGCTGGATACTAGCTGTGACAGTATTCATTAATACAGGTCAAAAAAATTCAAAATTCAAATCATTTATTTCATTATAAGGTATATACAATACACTCAATGAAAATATCAAAAGGCTGGGTACAGGTCTATGACAGGTCTGGAATCAGGAAGTCAAAGACACACAGACACATTGTGTCGGCTCTCGGCACTCTTGGAAGTACACTCTGAGTTAATAAGCAGAGGAGGTACCTCGGAAACATGAAAACGAGTTATTTAACCACATTTCTGCACTGTGTATGTGTACATAAAGAAATTAAAAAAAATAAAATTGGATAGCATCAATGAAATAAGAAATATTAGGCGCATATATCAGAAGCATAGCGCCTTCATTTGTTTTATCCGAGTTTTTCCATATTATGCAACTGTACACCTCAATTAATCCAGTCCTCTGATCGGTCTTGTCTCAGAGAATGTAGAAGGTTGGTTGCTTGAAGGCTGAATGAATGAGATTTTACTGTAGATGAAAAATTTTGTATGATTTGCTTTCCAGTAATATAAGTTTCTATGAATTCCTCATAATAACCTAACACAATGACCAGTGACTATTGTCTTGTTCATTTTCTCTATTGCATTTCATAGTTAGGCTAAATATGTGATGTAAAATATATGCCATGTAATTGTTTCCTTTCACAATATATGCCATACAATTGTTTCTATGTACAATCATGTGTACCATGAAATTATTTCTATGTACAATAATGTGTCCCATAAAATTATTTCTATGTACAATAATGTGTCCCATGAAATTATTTCTATGTACAATAATGTGTACCATGAAGTTATTTCTATGTACAATAATGTGTCCCATAAAATTATTTCTATGTACAATAATGTGTCCCATGAAATTATTTCTATGTACAATAATGTGTACCATGAAGTTATTTCTATGTACAATAATGTATGCCATACAATTGTTTTCAATGAGTTATCGTAATTATTACATGTTTTTCTATTTTATTACTTTTTTTTTGTAATTTTTGTTGTAAAGTTAAAATACTTTGGATGTGGTGGAACTGGAAGCTTGATAATGTGTACCAGAAGTGGTTCACTGAGGTTTCTATGTTATGGAAACAATTTCAAGTGATTTCTATTAATGTTAACTTTGAATATTTTGTGAATACCATATTTCTATCAAAGAATGAGAGTTTGAACAGTGTGACCGTCCCAAACAAATATCTATGTAAACACATTAAGGCATTGTCCTGGAGAAAGCTCGAGGTAGTGTCAACTGGTTTTAGAAACATAATTTCAGCACTGAGCAGAGTACTCAACAGTTTACATTGAAGGGTTTAATTAAATTCTAACATTTATTCATTAATATCTGACAACAATCCTGTTGCTAATGTTATTATTCGTATCATAACTGATTTGTTGGTCAAAATTGGTTGTATCATAACTGATTTGTTGGTCAAAATTGGTTGGTTT
>DVPR01001912.1:0-10187 GCA_018239345.1 Oxynetra stangelandi | reverse complement strand
ACATATTCCACGTACGTATGTCATAAAATACCATTGAAATACGAAAAGATTCTCATATATAACTCATATCTGTATACTATCTGTTACGCCGTTTCAACCGCGTGAAAGACCGACCTATAATAGGAGCCAGGGTTCCAATAAATTGGATATACAAAGTTCTTTTAACAGTAATGAACAGTATACTACACGTATCATTAGAATGGATAAGATCCATGAGCGTCATCTAACATGATCCTGTTCTAACACCGCCTTACGTGAACACGGTGTCAATACGCGATTATAATTCACAATACATACATCGCGACGTTACATTAACCATCCGGCGGTATCTTACGCGATACGAATTAAATATGACTAAGTACATTCACAGCCTTGACAATTGCCAATCGCAGAATCACATTGACCCGCTTGCAAAATGAGTCTTAGGTCTTAAATCGAGCTGGATCTCGCGATAAGCAGCCGTGCAAAGAGTTTTTGTTTGTTAGTGTGACCATAGTCGAGGACGTTTAAGGGATCTTGACGGACAATTTGTACACTCCTTGTCTGTAGCCCATGTGAACGCGCTGCATCGGTATGGATGTAAACAACTAGATGTGCTCTTATGGAATAATTCTGGCATCACTATTGTATGGTGGTTCAAACTTTGGCTTTTAAATGTTTAGTCTTATGTTAATTCTACTAGATTTCAGCTGAATATTTCAATATATTTTTGTTCTACAATGAAACGAATGGACGATAACTGTCAAAATAAACTTTTAAATACTAATTGATCGAATAGGAATAGACATTACTTAAATAAAAATGTATCAACTGAATTTAAAGAATGATATGATAGAGACTTAATTAATTCTGCAGGTCGTACACACCAACATATAATTTCATAATTATGTATAACATTCAACAGAAACAGGAAACATCCCAATCAGATAAGAGCCGTGGCGACCACACGCGGGCTTACACGTTCCATGTTTATCGGATTCTGCTGTGTATGCTAATGTTGCCTTAAATGGGGGCCTCGGTACCTGGCAAGGAATACGGACGCCCATGACGTCATCTCGCGGCAACAGCCCAAAAGTTGACTATCGATGTTTGATCACAGCTGGGAAATACCCGAAACACTATCGAGATGAGAATGGAATTTTTGAACAGTGCATATCATAACAAAATAGACATATTTCATTCAATGAAACGATTTAAAATTAATTCTTCGTGTGAACTATCGAGACGTTGAAAGCTCGTTTTTTTTTAAATAATAAACAAGGGCATAGAATAGTTTCAGCTGCCTCCAATTCGTTTCTAGTTACTTCATCGTAAGCCATGCACACCATACAGTCAATAAACATCAAAAACACATAGATACAAATTATTACTTTCAGCAGCAGTGTTACGCGTCATTAGTTTAGGTGCGTTATAACGAGAGCTTAGAACATTTTAGTAATTTTTTTGTTGATTAGATTACTCATATTTTGGTGTGCAATGAAAATAATACAATTACTATTGGTGGTCCAAGCAAATAAAGAAGCCATCGAAATTTACCAATCATAGTTACTAAAGCAATAGTTGTCGTATGTTACTTTAACTCGACTAACGTTTTCCATATGCACGATTTTAAACCATGATAGGATAGCCGGGTAAAAATTTTTTAATTGTTAGAGATTATTGGATGGCTAATTAAGTGTTTACTGGATATTTTTATCCATCTTCTGGCACGACGCCATCGACTCTTATTAGAAGAGTCGATATATGATGACATATTGGCGTTATGTGCAACCGTTACAATATAATATAGTTGCATGCAATTTATGCTGCCGATGCGGAAACGCCGCATAGTCGTATCCAGCAGTCAACCTTGCATGTTGGTAAAAATTCAAATAGGCACTCAATAATGCATTTACATAAACCACCCACACACCCAAGAGTAATAAGACAAGCCGTTGACATTATTAAATTTGTTCTAATATTTGCTATGCACTTTACTAAGACGCAAAATAAATCTTCCATCTGATCTTAATCTTGGCATATTCTGTATATACGGTGACAAGAGGGCTGATATATTTACGTACATTAATTTCAAAGTAAGTTCTTATATAGATAATTAAAGATCTATTCACAGAATAAACACTAAAAAATCGTCTAGAAAATTTAATTGCCCTGGATAAGAATCGAACCAACAAGCTCCAGATCAGCATTTAATCACCAACCACTATTGTAATAGGCGAATCAACACTATAAAGTAAGTCACAAGTATAAGCCATAATTTAATTACGAACGAAAAACCTCACAAGTTGAAAATCATCTCGAAACTTATCACGAACAATTAACAGCCGACCGCAGAGGCAATTAATCGAGTGACCCCAAACATTGGAACGAATCAGTTAACAGACGCTTTCGATCCCAATTGGTGCTGTTCTCGCCAATTCCACCGCAATATAACTGGCTATAGGGTTCGTTCCTTTAAGCTCATAACACGATACATTACGTAATCCAAATAAAATATAAAACTTAATTACATTTCAATCATACACATGGTCTATATAATGAACGTCACGATGAATGAAGAATTCATTCAATGAAGATATTTTAAGTCAAGACAATGAGTACAATTCATACAGTCGAACAGTTCCGACAGTGTAGGCAGAGGCTAGGCAGCTTATAAAAATCCCCAAGAGCTTTGGAAACTACAAGAATGTATGTACTCGTAGATAGTGCTGTTAAACACGCAACTTTATTCCGGACTAAAAGCTAAACTACTAAACCACATCATCACATATATGAACGCTAAAGTGTTTATTTTTATTTTATTTTTACATACACTTTGTAAAAAATATGTAATACATAAAATATACATAAAAAATATAATAAACACTAGGCATACAAAAAACGCCCTTATCGCCAAGGCAGCGATCTAATGTTATTATATAACATTTACTTATATTTTTTGTTCAATTCGTTCAGTGTGTTCGGTGGACGGAGTGACATTGTAACGAAACGTCCAATTAGCGGTTTGAACTTTGCCAATCAACGGTAGCGCCGGCTCCGGGCCCGAGATGAATTACAAGCGTCGTGTGTAAAATCACCGCGGGACATTGCCTCGGATCAGTATTATTCTCGTATTGCATGAATGACGATTACGAATTCGTATTTACACTTCGGGCCGATTCCCACTACCTTTCAATTCCGTTCGTTTCGATTATTTTGGTATATGATACTGTATAGGTAAATATTACACATAGTTTATGGTCGGCTAAGGTGCTCCAGAGTGTAGTATTTAAATCTTTACGGTGTCCGACGATGTTTATCAAATGTTATGTAACTATACGCGATCACCCATTCAAGTTCCGGTCGCGCCTGATTTTGCTGGACTTTAAAAATCACTTGCAGTATCAAAACTACAACAATTCAATTTATTTAACAATTATCAAACATTATTTTTTTTAGAATATTTCAACGAAGTACAACTGAACGACGATGTGCATTGACCTTTAAAAGATGATCAGTTGCTTAGATGGCGCTATACACCACAATATAATATTATAATATTCCTAATAATAAATTGAATTTTAATTCATCTTTTTTGACATTTTTGAAAAGCTACATACATACAACATATACTCATATAGATTTTTTTTGCAAAATACATTACAACATATATTAGACTATATTTAAGTGTTTATCGAACAAAATCTTTAATTCGTCTTCAGATTTGTCGGAAACAAATATAATTCTGACTTTAAATTAAACATGTTTTATATTATGCTTAATTACATTTACTTACAAGATATAAGACAGCACACACACGTTAATAACATGTAACAGTTTATTCATAAAAAATGCGCCGAGAGTTTCTTCTTTCCCATTTTTTCTCGGTCTATTGTACCTGCCCTAATCGAGCATCTATGAGGGAAATAATTAAAAGTATATTTATTGATGCAATGAGATTAAAGAATAATAATAATATTATTCCAATTTCAAATACAAAAATGTTAATTTCTATAAAACAATTAACGCTCATTTTATCAAATCATTGATAGTGAGTACAGTGTCCGTTGAAATAACTAAAACTTACCCGTTAAATTTGAAATCAGATCTGTTTTTGACCATAACATTGTCTTATAAAGAAGGAACTTGCTTCATTTATCACATGTATGTTTTTGGTGGAATAACTATTATAGAGGTAAAGGAACCTACTCGATAATAATCTATTTTCAAGTCTTAGACATTATAACGCCTATAATGACGCCTAATTATTATTATCAATAAACTGGTATCATTATTTATAAACGTAATATCGAAAGCGGCTATTTGTTTGGTCAAAGATTTATTCTTTTTTTGTAGTGCTTGGTATATTTTAGTTTAATATGTACATACAAGTATTTTTGTCATATAACCTCAACAGGCTCGAGCGGCGTTTCATTAGAAAGGTGTTAGTGGTATTAAGTATTGACGTTTGTCACCAGTTTTTACATCTCTCTCAGATACCAATTCAAATGCTGGATAACTAATGCTGAAAGTCACTTCTTCCTATGAGAAAATTTCAGTCTATCTAAACTGTTCACAACTTCAAGAATATTTATCTCATATTATAATCAAAAGTACACTTTATAGAATCTTATTCATCGAACGACGCAGCCGCCAACATAATGATCAGTTGAACGCACATTAATACAAAAATAATTATATTCCAAGCTGGCAACTTTCAAAAGTATCCATCTAGTCAACTAACGAATCATTGTATTCCAAAGACAATAGTTAGTTGGAAAAAAAAACAACAAACAAACAAAACAAAAGGCAGTTCGCGCAGAATGTTAACAAGTGACAGTGCGCGAAAACAATCGAACACAAACAGACACACACACACACACACACACAATCAAACAAACAAACAAACACACGCATTCTCTATATCCCATCACCACGAACCTGACTGTTGTACAAAGAAGTCCCAACAAGTTGTACCTTTGAATTTCGTTAGATTCTCCTCGTAAACCTGGTCATGGGAGTCCTTGTGATGGTCGCCGCGGTGCCGCTTCGGCTGGTGGGGGCCGTCGTAAAAGGACCCGTTGACTCCGTCTTGCATCGCCTCCTGCGGGTCGAACCCGAGGCGCTCCTTGTAGTACGCTTGCGTCGACATCGTCACCAATCACTTCTCATAATCACTAGCACCACAGACAACGATAACGTACGTTCTGGACACTGACAGTCGTTTCCACTGTTATTTCGGAGCACTGTTTATTATTTTTTCTTAAATTTTTTTTTTGGTGTATAAGAGACGTTGTTGGGGTTTCTTTGCGCGTCGAAGTCGCCGCCGCGTTCGTCGCGGTGTGTTGTGGAGGGATCCGCCAAAATCCGGCCACACCACCGCGTAAGGGGACCGAGGTCACTTTTAAACGATTCGCAACGATTTTATCGCGACCGATGCCATCCAGTCGGTCTACAAAAGGAAAGTTGCAAACCCCTTGACACACACTTCTCTCGTTCTTGACACGATTATTTCTTTTTTTTCCCAATTATTTATTATCCGCGATCACTCACTACTTACGACTTATATTACTTAATTAAGCTTTACTTTAATGGTTATGGCAACATTTGTTAAGCGTTAGTTTGAATGGAATGCTATTTGTTTATTGTTATTTTTTAAAATTTAATTTGAATGTTACGTTCGTTCGTTCGAGCTCAATAACGTTTTTATTATTACTCATTCGGTCTTTGGATTCTCACACACGGTTTCGTCCACATTTGTGCAAACAGCGAAACAGTGGCAGCCTGTAAGACAAAAGCTTCGGGTAATTTACATATTATTTACGAAGTACAAATTACCTCGTCCACAAACGACAGATGTATTGAAACGTTCTTTGGAGGTGAAATAACTATTGCAGACCGAACGCCGAGGATTTGGTAATGAGACGGCGACAAAAACAATATTATTTACGGTTGGCGTTCGCTTTGTCCGCGCCACGAGATGTAATATTGTCGTGTTCACGCTGTAATTACACTTGACACAATTTATACTGTAAACTGACGTAATACATTGGTAACGCCATCAATGATCCAATGAAATGTATTATATAGAAAATATATTAATATATCATTTTTCAAATTGCAAACGTTTGCACCGCTCAACAGTCTATGTGAAACTAAAAAGTAACCCAATGATAAAGTCGACAATGTAAAAATAATAATTATTAAATATTCGATAACGATTTTTCGAGCAAAAAACCGCTCGCCTTCCACACGAAAACTCGACGTGTGTTGATAAAAATAACGAAAACCAGTTCCACGGGAATTCAATCTAACTCTACCTGCCCAGTGGAAAACATTCCGCCAAGGACTCGCGAACTGGCAACAAAACTAACAAGATTAAAGTATCCCTTTAAATTAATCAATAACAACCGCCATTAAACGGGTTTGACATTTGGGGACGCGAAAAATCCGTGTTGCCATATCAAGAACAAAAAAGAGCTATCGTTTCTTGCCGCTAGAGGCGCCACTATTATGCAATGTCTTGGATTATAAAAATATACATATATTTATGGTATTTTTATAGTTTGCGCGTTGGTGTATATGATGATTTATTGAGTTGATGTTTTTATTGCGAATGCTAGATTTATTTTATTTTAACTTCGAAAATGTAAATATAAACAGGCTAAATATATAAATGAATTATCTATAAATAAACAATAAAGCGTAACAGGGTTTTCATTACAATTATATTATAACTTCTAGTTCTAAGCAAATAAATGGTATCTTAGCGAAAGAGCCTATAAAAATTATACTTTACTGAAATTAATAATCTGAAAGTAAACTTAACATATGTATGCGAAAAATATTTCACGTTTGACAAATAATCAATCGGTTTTTTTTTTATTATACCTAGGTTGTTCTTTACGTAAATGTTATCCTTTAAATGAACCAAAACACAATCGAATAGTACCATATTATTTGAGTACCTAACAATAATTTTAAAATCCACAATACAATCCTAGTGCGTCTGACTAAAAGTCGTTACCGCCAAAAGACCAGCGATCATCGGAACAATCCGGAAAAAATCTCTCGCTGTGCTCGTAAACAAATATGGCAAATCACAAAAAACATTTGGACAAAAAAGCTCGAACGAGCAATCTGAACGGAACTTTACTGGCTCCTTTGTACGACCACAAACAATAATAATCTCATCATTGAAAAGGGTTAACTTGTCACTTACATACTACTGTTTCCTTAAGTCGTTACGTGCCGACATTTTACACTACATAGAATAGCTTGTAACGGTAAATCTGATTCATTTTTATTTGAAACCCAATGAATAATGACTGTGCATTTAATTTTAAATGTAATGATTATAAGTCTGTTTGTTGTTGCATTTCTTAAGCCTAAATGTATGTTAAAGTGCGATGGGTTTGGTACTAAGTAACTGAGTAGTTCCGTGTAAAACTAAGGACCTATCGAGCCAGCCATTATCGAATGATATCGGTTAGGAGTCATAATCAACTAGAATAAGTTTGATAAAACGGACTGAAAATAAGTCGTAAGTTTAAATGGAGTGAAGATTTTTGGAATTATTTGCTTTTTATAATATCAAACATTACTGGGTAATTTATATATTTATGTATCAAGTAATAAAATAACACATTAATTTACATTTTTTTCAAATGTTAAGTTTTTTTATTTATTTATTATTAAAGAAGTATTTATGACCGGAGTGCATCCAAATTTATGCAAAAAATTATGGCTAAGTAAGTAATTGGCTATATATTTTATACGTTGTACAAAGCAAAATATCGATCGATTTTAAACTTATCACAGCAGTATCCATGGATCACCAGGGAATATTAGCATATTTCCGTACCAAGCGAGAATAGGTTGATAAGTGGACATTTAAAAAAAAATTAATCATAAAAAGCATTAAGATTGCTCAATTTATCTGATTAAAGAGGTTGATTATCTGAAAATTCTAGTCAAATTAGTCACATTCAGATGAAAAAGTAATTCACGTAACCTAAAATAGAATTAAAAGATAAAAAGTAAACTTTAAAATGATTGTCTGAAAAGCGTTCATTTTCGATTTGGTATTAATATTAGTTAAAAAGAAAATATGAAAATAAAAATGCATATAAAATAGATCAATAATTATTGTTACAAGATTAAATATCAAGTACCGTAATTGATAAATGGAAAATTTACTGATTTTATTTGCCTTTTTTATAATTAATTTTAAATGATGTATACCTACTTACTCGTATGTGTATTGTATGTTTTCCAAAAAAAAACAGATTATTAATTCACAAATAAAAAGAAATGAAATGAAATAAAAAACTAATAATGAAGTGAAAAAATAATAAAATTTCTCTACGACATGTGAAGTCTGCAAATCCGCACTTGGTCAGCGTGGCGGATTTTGGCCTAACCCCTCTGAGTGTAGATTCGTGTTCAACAGTGGAACAATAAAGTGGTTGATAATAACCAATCCTAGTGTTCTTAAATACATTCGGAGCGCTATTTCAGACCGCACTGTCCGTTAGCATGTCACTTCCGCTCAACTAATGACGACATTAAAGTCAACTACGCGGAAACAGAACATCGCGAGCGTGTAAACGAAAAATACAAGTACAATTCTGATGCAAATTCCAATGGCTGTAAAAATGAAAAGTGACTTTTGCCGGCTAGTGAATGTTTTGAGATGTGCACGGTGATACAGGGTAACTCGTCATAATGCGTTTACCGGTTACCGCGGCTGTTTCTCATAGAATATTTATTTAACTTAGGTACACAGTTGCTTCAGTTTGACTTTTGATATTATTTTTATTATTTATTTAATGCCTACACACTTATATTATTTTAATTATATTACACATTATTTTAATTATACATTGGCATACAGAGATGCAAACTACAAGTGGACCGATATAACGCCGTTTGCGGTCAATTAGATTGATAATTTTTGACAGATTAGAAAGGTTTTATTCGTATGTAATGGATTTTTATTCATATAAAATAAAGTAGCACACGAAATGCGGGTGTAATGCTAAAAATTACGAACTCCTTATAGAAATGTGGAATAACCAGATTTGTTAACATCTAAAATGGTAATATGTCATGACATAAAATACTAAAAATTAAGAGCTCTTTATACTGGCAGATTTATGGAAAAACCAGACTTGTTAACAGCTGAAATGGCAATATATCAGATGTCAGAAATATCAAAAAATGTCAGAATTTGCACGGCGAAGTTCAATGTTGATTGTTTTTTAAAGTTAGTTGATTACACGGCTGTTTTATGCCTACTCTCAAAAACCGCCTCTGTTAGTATCCATTCTCTACATTAATATTTCGAAAGGCCTTGTATAACTTATTCAATATTTTCAAATTGGCCCCGCCGTTGTAATGGAGCCGAAAAAACGCAAAAACCGTCGTACCAAATGGATTTGCGAGGTGATTATTTATTTACCGTTTCAAAATCTGCCTTCAAAACTTCTCCTCGTAGATTTTTTAAGTAAGCCGGTAATGAACTACGATGGAGGAATTGTAAAGTTGCAGTGCGCTGTTACGGCAGAAAATTTTAAACTTAAAATAATTTTGCAAACTCCTCTACGTTCAGAATGAAAAAAATACATTTATACTGATGTTTTATTTTTATTTTTGCAGTTGTTTTATGTGTGGCTTATAACAAACTTATACAATGCTTTAACGCATGAGATTAAATTTTCAAGTTCTGGGTTGCATTTCATGGTATATCTACTAATCCTGTGACTTTTAATCAAACTTAAACATTTACTTAGCTTTAGAACACAACATGCATATTATTATATTGTATCATTATTAATAAATAGTTATATCGCTAAGTCTTTTCTTCTTTAAAAATATTTACGTACAGTATTATCCATATAGCGCATACGATGCGCTACGTATTAATGCTATGAAGCGTTAACACGGTTTAAAAGCTTTAAATAAAGCATTTCAAATAAGCAATAAAGCTTTTAAAGCTTTGAAAAGTGCAAAGAAATAGTAATATTACATGCACATAGTTTCTCAGTGCACTTGTGTCTCCGTCCTGCTATACAATACACTAACACAATGGCTGTAATTTCAATTGCAATTCATAAAAATATCAAAACCCATATTTCAAGCCCCCAGCGACCAGGAGAAATAACAAACATCATGCGACAAGTGGATCCAAATTCGCCATATGAACA
>DVPR01001911.1:0-10187 GCA_018239345.1 Oxynetra stangelandi | reverse complement strand
AGATAGGAGAGCCTTGGCCTCCCTCGACACCTACGTCCATCAACACTCGCGTTGTCAGTTATAATATGGGATGCAATAAAGACTATAAATAAATAAATAAATGGATAAACACAAAATTAAATTCCCGATATGTTTAAAAATATACTTTCCCAGCCGTTAATCGTAAAAGTTCATTTAAAAAAAACATCTTGTCCTTTTTCGCTATTAATTAGTCATTCAAAATGATGAAAAGATGAAATTTATTTCAAATTTAAGAAACCAATTACTCAACCAATTACCATTACATTACAAAGAGTTGCCGGAAATTCTGGCGTTGGAACACAATTTTCGACATTCCCCACACACTGCACTGTTTATGCATGCTATTAATTTTAGATGAAGATGTCGCAGCGACGCTCCACCCATAGGATTAGGTACAATTGCACCGCCTATATTAACAGTTAAGCCCCAACCCAATTCTGTAAATGCATATTGTATAATAGTTTGTCAAATGTACTTAACCATGGCATAAGCTAATACAGATATGTTACAAATAGTGATTATGACAGGCTGTAAGAATTTCTGAAATAATATTTGTATTTTCTGTACAAAAATAACAAAATTTTATAAAATTTATAAAACAACAGTTTTCCATTTTATCCGTGTATATACATAAGTATAACTATGGTAGGTACTAGATGTTCGACGTTAAGAAATTAAGACGTTACTTTAAAACTTCTGTTACTTTATTCGGCAAAACAAGATCTCAAAGGTATTTTATCGAAATACATTGTCTGAAATCTTCATACAATTGTCCTAAGGTAACCTCAATACAAACGGATAAAGGCGTCTACGCTGTGAATCAAAAATCATCTTAACATTTTGAATCTTGAAATTTAAATATAAACCTGACTTTGATTTCAAGAGCTCGACCAAAACATACAATTTACATACAGCTCCATTCTTCAGTTCCTTTCAGACATGCCTAAAATCTGTGAAAACGACAGGGATTTCGAAATCGACCTTCCGACAAACTTTTTGCTCCCGTTAATCTCTGACATCGAGTGAAGTTTAGAAGCCATTAGCGGAAACGGCGATCCCAACTTCAGTCTTATTGGACAAGGTGCACGTTTAAAAACAATTACTTCTAAAACAAGATAAACACGAAATTTGTTCAAATAAACTAGTAGCTGATATAAATAGATGTACAAGCTTTTTATATCATAAGCTGACAAACCGGCATATGGGCTACCTGATCACGTGCGTTGCTCACCTGAAGGGCTCGTTTCACACTTAATCTTATACATATATACTAACACTTAATCTGTTTGACGTAGGTAGTATTATTTACGTAAAGTAGATGGTAGAACCTGTACAGTAGGTGGCAGAGTCTGCATGTGGTTCGCCTGGGGAAGTCCACCGCTACACCTATTTCAGACGCGAAACAGTTGTTATTATAACAAGCAGTGTTTCGGTCTTCAAGAATGAGAAAACTTCTCTGACCGGCTAAAAATAGAACAAACAGTCTTGTTCATGGTCGGTTGAAGGTGTCCATGGGCAGCAGCGGCCACTTGAGAATGCTTCATGCCTGTTTACTACACTCTTCACATAAAAAAACGTATACTTGGCTAACTTGTAACCAATATGCTCGTTCCCATTTATAACTTATATATGCAACAGGATAGAAAACTTTTCGCAAAACAACCCCGAAATGGAAAAAAGTTTTCAAAAGGTGTTAAAAGTTGTATACAAATTTCGAATTTCACGATGAAAATGCAATATTCAAAAAACATTGTTTGGACGTTGTGTGCCGAGCATGGCCGAAATACTTTAATCTAGCTGAGGTCATAATCGATATATATGGAATTGCTCGCTATCAGAAGCGTACAAGACGCGGCTTGTTATATTAAGCCGGAATTGCCTCATTAATTAAGTCACATGTGCACTGATTAAGTGACATTAGTACTTCAGTGATATATGACACTTAAATTAACGATTAATAACTAATTGTGTAGATACCCAAACTGGATTTTACTACCATATGGCCGAAATGATAGCACATATATATGTATGCATGTCAAATTTACGTGAGTATCCCACAGTATCCCACATTGCTATAAATCCTTAAGAAAATCTGTTCTAGCAATAACTTCTTCTACGAGTATATATCGTTCATACAACCATTATATATACTATAGCTTATATAACCATTCGCTAGCTTACTAGAATAAAACTGTCTCAATTAAATGAGATTACTTGTTGTCAATACAACGCAGGAGTGCGTGTTCATAAGAAACTTTTCGCTCGATACTTATAAGAAGCACATAAATTCTATAGTGTAAGAGAGATAAATTCTATAATAGTGGTAACGTTTTCATAAATTACAATGTATTAACCTTATAAAATATAAGTCTATATGTACATATGTACATGTTTAAAGTACTGTAATTGCGTATTATTCATAGCAATTAATATTATAACTAATATAACAGGAGTACAAGACAAGGCCTGTCGCATTTAGGCGGAATTGCCTAATTAATAAAGCCACATGTGCGCTCTGGGTCAGTGACACTAAGTGAGATATTACACGACGATCAACAGTCAGCGCGTTCCTTGAAACCAAACACGCGATTCAGTATCGATTATATATAATGCCTATATTAATATTACACGAGTTAATTGGATGCGATAACCGGCGTTAACGAGATCAAGAGGCGTATGAAATCCTCACGCTTAACTCAAGCTTACAGTAATTTCTCAGACGGATAACGCGACATGAGAACTACGAGTATGTCTATGAGAAAGTTTATAATGCTACTCGTAAGTAATGTAAAGTTGGTATGCTTGGTGCATTTGGCCAGTGAGTTCCATTATTGTCGTAACCCTTCTCATTTTCAGAGAGGATACGAAATCAACAATGGGTTGATTTCGTATTGACGGTTGAAATGATAGTGACAAAGACAGCCGTGCGATATTATAAAGGCTAACTTGTTCCATTTTAATGTGTATAAACTAAAGTAGACATTACTGGAAAACGGGTTAATAGTCTTGTAATTAGCTTAAAATCCGCGCTAGTCACGATTGTTCCGAATAGGTGAATGAACTTTGAATAAATAGGCGTTGTATTGTTATGGTCATATTAATACTTATATAAATTTACAGTACATAATAGAATACTATAAAGGATATATATACAATTTTATTTTATTATTTCATCACAGACATGCGTTCCTTAATAATTAAATATGCGATTAATATAAATATGCAACAGTCAACAGTATTGCTACGTTCGCATTTCATTAAAAACTGTTTCAATGCACTGCTGACAACTTATGCCTGTTAATTTATAAAATGATATTAATTCACAGAATTATAAAGCACCGATTAAATCTGATGCGTAAGCTGATTCATTTAGCCTTAGTCGCCAATTATTAATTAGATTTTAATAATTGATGAACTTGTATATTAATGGATACCGATTTTCGATTCAGTAATTTGTGTTTGTGCAAGATTTATGATTAAATTGGTATTTTTTTTATCCATTTATTATTTAATCATACCACTGTGTACTTAAATAGAAAATCATTTTATAAATTAAGCATATTTAACATAATTAAATTTAACAATTAAATGCAATTAACGTTGTCGAATAGGGATATCAAGTAGCGGTTTCACAGCAAATTAATTACAGGTAAATTAACTAAGTGATGTATTGCAAATCTGCATATATTTTTATAATAATAAATGTCAAATGAATCAGAAAATCATACTTATAGTCCTTTTATGTTTGAAAGGATTAGCTAAGCGTGAGACCGATGTAAATAGTGTCAACTCATAGATGATTCCGCAGTGTGTTCGGTGAATAGCCTTCAAAACTTAACTAATGTATAACTCACCTAGTATATACATTCTAAACAATATACACGAGTTTAAATTATAATTGAAACTTTTAATCTTTTATTCACTGCCCGTTTCTGATGTGGAAGTCAAAAAAGTTTTGGCAGCTTTCGCCTTGAGCTGCCGAAAACTAATTCAAAGGTGGTGTTAAAATGACATTTCGAGTCGCATCTGAGTATTTTCTTTTTAATTACATGAACAAGTATTTTGAAACGCGTTCGAACTAAGGCTAATTGAGTCGAAAAGAACAGCTACTACTGGACGAAAGAACAATAATCCTTATCGCACCGCTAATGGAAATTACCGTATCTAATTGCCATGAATACGTTTTACATAAATCAACGGCCTTTTTAATAAACATGACTTATGTCAAATGGAGCTTACGTGTGCCGACGGTGCGTGTGTCAAAAAATAACATGTTAATCAGTAATAGTAAGTCGTGAAAGTAGAATAAGTTCTGTTTGTGTTGAAAAGGTGACAATTTTCGGTGAGTAATTAGTTTTATGTACAATACATATCAGCAATGGTTATTTCGAAAATTATAAAGTACACATTTTTTTTAGTTATAAGCATCAGGGTGTGGATTTTAAAATGGCGCACCAATCATCATCATCCTAACACAGGCCTTAAGTTGCTTAAAACGATGTACCGATCACTAATAATTATATAAAAACTGTTAAGTTGACGAAATAAACAAAATAAAAAATAATAAAAATAAAAATCAGGATCATGAGCCATCGAACGAACGGGCCAGTCAATATTTACGATGGATTGATTTTATAATATCTAAGAATACTTATTTTCAGATTTCAATACTTTATATCCAATTATTATTTAATGGCTCGAATACAACATTAAAAAGACACGTTAAAAATATCCTTAAATGTGACAACTCATAAAATAGCACGTCGTAGAAAATCTGTCTCCAAAACTTGTTTCCACACTTGACGGGATCCGAAGGGGCTCCGGCGGAGATTTAAAATCATCCAACCTGAATATTGCACAGCTGACGGAATCCCCTACTTACCCACGTTTTCACGCGAAACGATCTGAAAAATGAAAGACCGATCCGCCCTTACTTTTTCAGAATGGATTCTCGCCTAATTTTTCCTTTTAGTACGAGAGAAACTATTAAATATTAGTAGGGTGGGTAATATCCAACGGAACACTACAAAGGATTTTAAGAATTCTTCAACGTACGCTAATATGTAATATCGGTGTTTTTGATTACATTATATAATAAGAAAACATATAACGCTGAAGTAATTAAGGAGCACTATAACACATATTACTCCACTCACGGCCATCTGATCCTACAGTATGAACTTAAACAGCGCCTGTGTTATGATAACCAGACCACTGATAAACTATGTACATACATAATACATACATTTTTATATCCAGATGCAGAACAAATACTTGAACAAATACTGCTCGTAAGTGAGAATCGAAATCACAACTCCAAGGTCAACGATTAGGCTTATTAACCTTGCATCAACGGCATATAAATCCCAATATAATTAATTACAACGGCCCCCAACGTCTCCAAAACAAAGATGTCTCTTCATATAGTTGTTCGTAATAAGCTGATAACCCGTTAACCAACCGCCCCTTCTAAGTTGCGGGCATTGACCTGCCTCAGAAATTAAACATATTCTGAAGATACTAATAGAAGCATAGGGCAAAAATAAAACATGATCGCTATATCGTTACATCTACCAACAATATAAATAGACCACTAGTTCTATAAACTCATTTATTTCAATTGGCTTTTTTCCTTATGCCCATTGTTTTGGAAAATACTTGTTTATGGAAAATCCACCCACTTTTTGCCCGATTGGCTGATATTAAAAGGGATTACGTTAGTCTACATAAAACCGTACTGAACCTCGGCTTTAAAGAGTAATGTGTATGCAGTGAATTTAATGCTTGTAAATTAATTTGATAAAATAGTTCTAAAACAGCGTAGCAAGCTTAAGTCTAAAGCCGTCTCGAACAGTACCTATACAGTAAAAACAGTAGAAAAATAGTAATTGTTTCCATTACTCTTTTGAGCTTTTTTTCATTGGCGATGCTCGCAGTCTTACGTTCTGATAAACATTTTTAAAGCCACCTTGCTCGAATTAAAATATAAAATTTTATAAAAGAATAATAATGAATTTGTTTATCTCATTCTATTTAAACATAAAGTTTTAAATGCTTTTGTAAATATTTATATTAATATACATTTTTGAAATTACAGTTTTTTTTTCAAATTAAATGTTGTCAAAATCAAATGTCCCTTTAAATCACAAATCCCTTTTTTACCATATATACATACTTAGTATCTAGTATTATACTGCTGAGGGCGAACTGTGTAATAAAAAGCGTGTTTATGTATTGAAATTAACTAATTAACATTAACTATAATATAAGGTTAATCCCCAATCCATCGTCACGTCACTAGCCGCTGTTTATGTGTTATACGATGAGAGATGAGCGATAAGCGATGAAAGTTAAAAAAAATAACGTAAACCTTTTAAAAATAGTGTTTATTAAATATTCATATATCCACACAAGTAAATCGAATCACCTGATAAATAAAAAAAGCCGAAAATCAAGGTCGAAATTTTACACATTCAAAAACCAAGAAGAATCGCTCAACAATTTGATATATGTTTCTTCTCAAAAAGGGAATTATTGATGCCACAGTCTGTTTCGCTGAACAGCTAAGAGTTGATAGACCTCAAATCTGTTACAGATCATTCTAAACATCTCTAAGTATGTAGTTTTCTTACAACGTTATGTTTACGTTAACGCTTGTAGATATATTTAATATAAAAGTCGATAAATATGAAAAAGCTGGCGCAGATTATGAAGTCAGATTATTACGAAGCCTGCCCCTTATGGCCATCGAGCTAGACTATGACTCCAACGCATGTCATTTTAAGTGGAGATAAATGTATGTACATATATCAATCCATATCCAACAATTGAAAGAGAAATTAATGAAATGAGCTAAGATAAAAAGACAAATATGAAACTTCGCAGCCTTGGAATGTTGGAATGAGAACACAGATACATATTTCAAATCAACAGTAGATTAAGTACACCACTGTTCTTCTCACAACAGAACTCAAGAGACTACTTTACCATCATTAAATCTAGTGAAATATTGGATAATATTATCATTATATATTATTATGTTTCATACTCGTAATTATTAATGGTTCTTACAACTGCAATTTTCTTTTTCATTACTTAACTCTAATGCCGCTATCTGATTAAGTTAATAATCGAATGGCATAGAATGCTTCTACCATTAAGATTTATATAAATGGAGTCTTATGACATCATACTGTCAACATGATAATTGTAATTAAAGCCTACAGACATCTAACATCACCACGACTGGTTATACTCTACTTTAAAATAAACCGGTCTTAAGTATTTCCGCAATGGGATTCGGGTTCGATCCTCGGCCGGGCAGATATTTGAGAAATGGGTCCACTTGTCTATTCGAAACCTGTCTGTTGGCGCATTTGTATACTACCCAGTTTATTCCAATACGTCGCACTGTTATTTATTACTTTATTGTTCTATTTACTTATTCATATTTTTATATAAATAGGTACACTGTCCAATCTCCGTTGAGGGAATGGCGCCAAATACTGCATTTAACAGAGCAGTAGGTAATTCCCTGAATCAGTGGACGTGAAACTACTCCACTGTGTGCTTAACCGAGCCATTCGCTACTGACGTCTGACTCGATAAACCGTTAAATAGCAGTTCGATCTAGACACCGCTTAAACACCGCGAGAATCATTGTCGCATTAACGGCTCGGCTACAAAGAAGTAGTATGCTAGTAAATCAATAGTGCTATTTTAATTCCGGATCATCTATAAGTATGATACGGTGTTGTCGTTAAAAGAAGAATAATGATTTCTTAAGAATTTGATTTGATTTTATTTATTACCGTCGTCTTCTGCGAATGTCTTGTGGTGTTTCTTGTTTTCTCTTCTTATTGTTTTGTACTTTATTATTAGGTGAACTATATAATCAAAGCTATATACTACAGTAAGAGTAGAGCATTATATCAATGTTACTAATACCACAATAGCTACTCTTCTCTAAAACAAAGAAACAAACCTCGTTTGGATTAGTTTATTCTATTTTTGAAATATGAAAGAAGAATTCGTTGATCAGATTATTATATTCTGTCTGTTGCCCCAAAATAATAAGTAATCGCATTCAAGGCGTGGCAGTTAATTTAATACGCTAAATAGCTGGAACGGTCAGTATTCAGTTCCAGCAGATTGTAGTTCTCGGCAGCATTCGGCCGTAAATAATGGACTTGTCATGCGGAGCGAACGTGCGGTTGTCACCAAGGCCTTTCGAAGGCGTATTAATGGTACAAAAATACATACAGATTTTTATTAGTATTTAATGGAAGTGTGTATCTCAAACAAGTTACCCAAATTCCGAATGTATTATAAAATACAATTTTGAAAACTAGCCGAACAATGCTAATTGCCTAATAGTGATTGTTTTAGTGAATAAACAGAAAAAAAGAATTTCAGACGGCAAAAACTAACTAAAGGCAGATTTTCTACTAGATTTTAGAACGCAGGATTACTTATAAAATAAACTTTAATTGGAACACAGCAACTGTATAATCAATTGGAAATGTATAATAAATTGGAACTGTATAATTAATTGTATTATTTAATTAGAACACAGCAACTGTACGATAAGATAAAATAAAATTAATAAATAACCGTCACGCCAGGTCCCTATCGGGGTAGGCAGAGTGCCAAACATCCCTGTCCTTGTAAACCTGACGGGTTTCGTCTACATTCATCAGTCTCTTCATGCACACACGCCGTTTTTTTTGGAGGCTCTTGACTCCCCCATCAGCCAGATAAGATACAATAAGATGTCATGTTATATTGACATATGTAAAATGTATACACATTTTATGAACTACCGATAATACATTACAAGCCTCCCTCTATCGTCCGTTCATCCAATCTATCACTTTTACACGAACGGTTAACAATAGCACCTAGTCAATGAATAATTAGGCGATTGCACTGTGGCAATCAGGATGCAAGCCCACAACGTAAATAATGACCTTAGCGCGCGTAGCGAGCTTGCGGTGACGTCACACCCTAGTGTTCATTAGCTGAAGACAGATCATTTACTAAAACTATTACTTGTTATACGAAACAAAGCTAATTTTCGCAACAGGCAACTTTATGCCGACGTAGACAATGAGTCATATAAAAAAGAAAACTAATGGAGAACACAGCAATTAAGAACGCCAATTCATGCTTTGTAAATAAATTTCAAAGAAATTATGTTTTGTGCTGAGAAAATAATTTGCCAAGCCGCAAATCTGTCTATCACGTTTTAGTAATAACGTTAATTGTGATAACATCACCGGAACAGAGCATAATAGGACCTAACAAAGTTTAATTACGTAATTGGTCTGCGTGAGTAAGTCGCGCACTTCACGCTCAAGATCAAACGTGAGGCAATTTCATAGTTATAATACATGAACCATCTTACTTCATAGTCAATAATAATTTGATAATGGAATAAACTATATGAATAATAATAGATTTATGAAAACTATTACAATAAGCTCTATGAATATATTCTTCTTTAGTGACCGATTGGATTTTTCGTTGAATTTATCTACCCTACTTAGGTTTGGTTGTTTTATTAAGGTTTGTAAAAGAAGTAAGTTTTCAATTAAGGATTAGAGAGTAACCAACACCGCTGCTGTGATTATTTCCGTCGCTGAGTTCAGCTTTAGAAGGTGCGGTAGACGCTGCAAATTAGTCTTCAAGACAGGTACAAAGTTGTGGTTGATCTATAGCAGAACTTCACTGTTACTCAATTTTGTATACCTACAGATGTGTATGGTTTGCAATCTACATTACATCTCGTAAGACGAACAATCTTATTTCCCTTTTTCGGCCAATTTAAGTAAAGCTTTATAAATGCAACACTACGTTCATTCACTACATATGTATAGTTATTTTGAACAAATTTATCATCTTATGTACCTATTTACTACGTATTTATCATCCTATACATTAGGCTTATTTACTATGTACTATGTTCTACTTATGTACTAAGTATTTATCATTTTATACATCCGGCTTATGTACTGCGTAGTACTTATGTACTAAGTATTTATCATCCTATACATTAGGCTTATTTACTATGTACTACGTTCTACTTATGTACTAAGTATTTATCATTTTATACATCCGGCTTATGTACTGCGTAGTACTTATGTACTAAGTATTTATCATCTTAT
>DVPR01001910.1:0-10188 GCA_018239345.1 Oxynetra stangelandi | reverse complement strand
CGTTTAAACAATATTTCAGGGTGTATCAAAATCAGTAAATAACCAATCTAAACATCGGTTCATTGTAACCATCGAAATTAATATTCGGCAATTTAAATTGTGTAAACAGTTTGAAATACAAACCTTCGTCCGCAGTTTTGCCGGTGTCGATGTGAAATGAGAACAGCTTTTCGGTGTCATTACGAGGCACGGTGACACGGACGCCCTCGAAGAGTTCCAGTATTCGCTCGTCGAGGTCCTGCGCGGGCGTTGAGCTCGCCGGTGAATCATGCTGGATGGTACTTCCATATACGGTCAGGCCACAGTAAATCAAAACACAGAGAGCGAACGGTGCTTGCGGTGCGCGCATCGTGCCGCTTTGCCGGGCAATCGGACAGTGCTCTGCAGTCTCGCCCCTCCTCACGACGTCCATTGGAAACAGTATCACCCTCTTTCAAACGCTTACTATTTCGTTAGCTAACAAACACTTAATATAATAGTACGCATCCCGGTTACCTATTACGTATTACGGGCCACTCACAACATTCATAATGGTTTTTGGGAAATGTATATTTTTTTAAAAATTATTATACATTTCCCATTATCGAGACAAACTCTTATAGGAAAAGATTTTCAATGTAAAAAAACACAAACGATTATTAGATATGAATTACATATAGGTATGCTTCAGTGCTCTTATTATAAAGATCGTTCGCTATTTTGAAATGTGATTATTGTGTGAAATTGTATTCTTCGCAGAGTAAAATCATCGATTGTTTATGAGACCGTAATAATTTAATATAGTTAATTTCGTTTTCGGTCGATCCGTTACAGTTTTATTGCTTAGCGTGATATAAAATCCTCACGATTTATTTCTTAGTGAGGTAGGTACCCACAGAGAAATAAATCGTGAGTATTTTATTTCATTTCTATGATCATACTTTGAATTTAGGAATTTAATGCTACCGCTAATATGTACATTCTTGGGTTACAGACAGGAATGCTATATCGAGTGAATGTACTAGAAGAAAAGTGTGTGGACGAAAAAAAATAGATTAATACTTTAAATAGAGATAGAACGCGCCATTAAATTCCGGTTCCACACTCGTAGATGGATA
The DNA here is from genome assembly GCA_018239345.1 of Oxynetra stangelandi. Lineage (NCBI taxonomy): Eukaryota > Metazoa > Arthropoda > Insecta > Lepidoptera > Hesperiidae > Oxynetra > Oxynetra stangelandi. The sequence continues at coordinate 9,091 of DVPR01001910.1, read as the reverse complement.
TAAATTCCCAACTCATCAGTGTACATTGCAAATCTTTGTATCTCCACTGGTGGCGATTGTTTATGATGAAATGATAATATTAAATATCATTGGCATATTACAAATACGTGTATTAACTGGAAACTAAAACAGTTAGAACTGGAACAAAACTGAACGTAGGCAGTGCCTACCTTCGAAGTACCTTTGAACGATCGACTGGTTAATACCGGTTTAGATACATTACGTCGAATATATTTATCACAAAGTGTTTTTTTTCATTCATCAGCAACAATTATTTTATTATTATTCACAAGATCCCTATATTGAAATGAAATTTTTATATGCATTTAAATATTGTTTATTTAATATTAACTAGCATACAGTAAATAGAATTGAAAAAAAACACCATACATAACTGGAATTCGGTACAATGGTACCGCTTATTCCTAAAATAAAAAGTATACAATCATTTCTGGCAAATAATAATTAATATTAATAAAATATATGATTAATAATTTATTTCTAATAACAACTGATCGTTTATAACTGGAAATATAAACAAACATGTAGAATTTAAAGCAGATGTTCATATAACGAATACCTTACAGATTAACACACATATAAAATACTAAACCAAAATGATAACTCAATAAATTTCATTTTTGTTATCTGATAAATTTAATAATGTAGCACTTATTGCCGTTTCATCTACATCTGTTCAAGAATATCCTAGCACTAAAAATAAAAAGCGACATCAGAGTCCGAACGCGTTAAAACCGGTGTGTTAGTAGAACTCCATAGCCCGTATTGGAGATATCGGAAATCTTTAGCTCGTGCTTAGATTTCACTGTTTTCTCGAGGGATGCCCTTAATTCAAGTGGCAATTGTGTTAAATTGTATAAAATACTCTTTTTACTGTAGACTTTTGTTTCGTGTATACTGTTAGTAGTCCGAATAAATAAATTAAAACTCCATTTTATTTTTATTTATTGAATCATGCATTTTATTAAATCAGTACGTAAGTTTAATTTTTATCTTCATCGTATACATAATTAATGTCTTACCTTGTTCGTAAGGTGAGGCATTTGTTTCTTCTTTCTTTTGCTTTTCCAGGCTATTGCTTTTATATACTTTATTATATAAATAAATAAATAAATAACCGTCACGCCAGGTCCCTAGCGGGCTAGGCAGAGCGCACGGAGTGCCAAACATCTCTGTCCTTGCAAACCTGACGTGCTTCGTCTACATTCATCAGTATCTTCATACATACACCCCGGTTTCGGGGTACTTTATTATATATATTCTGAATATCTTAATACTGGGTAACCAGGAACACTGATATTCGTCTAACTCAGCACGGTCGTGTTGTTACCAGCATATTAAGTATTTAGTGTACCATTAAAACATTATCATCTTTATTATTCCAATCGATACGCTGTTCCGCTTGAATTTACATAAAAGCGATATAATGTCACAAATATAGAAAGCTCCTATTAACAAAATTTCCACTCGACAACATCATAGCCAGTTAGTTACCTAAGACAAGTTCCAATAACAACCAGAACGGGTGTAATAAAATTCTCCATGAATTTGTCGGCTATCATTGTGGCGGCTGTTTTATTTACTATCCTATAACGTTACTAGAAATTTAGGAAACAAAATATCGTGATGTTTTAGTATGTGTTGTTTTTTTATTGTAGAAGTAAGCGCCCAGGTGGAAATCGTACCCGACGCAGCAGTCAGGATCACTAACCACTGCACCAACTGGCCAGTCCCAGTTCTCCTACAGACTTAATCGGGCAAAAAAACAACATAAGCTTAACGAGACAACTAGCAAACATTCGAAATATAAATACTTCGGTATTCTTTAAATAGAAACTTACCAGAACATTACAAATGCTGTATAAGAACTTCCATTTGTTAATGTATCAAATCAATCAAAGCACCAATCACAATGTAACAAACATTATGTACAAAAAAAGTTTGTTTTATTTCATGATTATATGTTGTTATTGCGTCCGAAACATTTGAATGATGTACGAATCCTTCGTGCTTCTTAGTGAAAGGAGACTGGCGTGAGTTTAACTTTACAACGTTTTAATATATGTATTTCCTGTAAGCATAATTTTATGAGTATAATTTCTACAAAAGAGCAGCGATAGCCTAATGGATTAGAATTAAGCTTCCAACTCCGGGTTCAAATCCTAGGGCGCGCGTCTTTACAAAAAGTATGTGCTTTAGATAAAGATTAGGTATCCTTTTCTCCAACGATGAAGAAAAATATCGAGAGAAAGTCTACACACCTTAGAGTACTCTGTAATGATCTCTAAGGCGCGTTTTTATATGAAAGAGTACGAAACGGGCATGCAGCAGTCAGAAATGGCGGTTACCTCGCATAGACAACTGCAACTGTCCTTGAACAGGACTATTTGTCCTATTGTTGGCCGGTCACAGAAGTTGTGCCACTCTATAGGACTGGTCTTATGGTCGCCTCTAGTATATACGTGGAAGTCTGTGTGAGTGAAGTCTGCCAACAGGCACTTGGCCAGCGTGCCAAAATATGGCTTCAACCCTTCTCGCACTAATAGGAGACCCGTACCCAATAGTGGAACGATTTTGTGCAAATGATACGAATTGTCTAAATGAACACAAGTATAAATTCAGAGGTAAGTAAGAAAAACGAAAGTAAAATAGTATTATTAACACTTTTTACGACATCTCCACTTAATGGTCTACGTCAGTTTAATGTCGAAAAAAATAGTTGTTACCATTATTATTTTTTATTAACGCACTACTACATAAGAGGATTATATTAATTGTAATATAATTTACAAGCATAGCACATTCAAATTACTTTTTAAATTAGAATTCCAAAATTTAAAAATTTCATTTAATCGTTAAAATTCCTTTCACGTGTTGCGCAATAATTGCGTTGGTTGGATGTTACTAAAAAGTTGATTAACGCACACACATATAAATACATATATAATACACGCACACTTACGATTTATATGCGTATAAAACTCATTTAAGTGTGTCTCGAACATCGATTCATTGCGTAACGCTAAAAGAGCTTAAAAAAACATCAAGCTAAAGTAAATACCTAATAAAATAATAAAATAAATGCGCTGGATAAGATCAACGTCGATAGTGCCCACTGTTTACGTAGAGCGAGCACTGGATACGTACTTACTTGTATTTCTGAATGATCGCTGGCGCGCCATTAGATTTGGAACGCGTAACAAACAGAGCGTAAAACTTCACCTGTTACCCGGTAAATGCCGTAATTTGAACAAAATATCACAAGTGATCTCACTCTATGTAAACCAATTTTGTCGAATTCATTGTTCCCATTGTCTTACTACATGTAAGTTTTAATAATATTTAGATATTGTTTTGACAAGTCCTATCTTATATACACACATATGACAATGAACATGCGGAACTGGGATTTTAAGGAATCCGATCCCTCCTCTCTCCTCTGACCCTTAAAAGGAGCGAAAAATATAAATTTGGGGATTACTTATACATATGTAAATATCAAATGAAATGTTCCATTGCATTAGTAAGGTTATGACTTTTCTTTGTATGGTGTTTAATATTGCCCTTTAATTTTTTTTACAATTGCAAATTTTTAGAAGCAACAGTAAACTTATATGCCTTTTGGCGGCCTATCGCTTTTTTGTTCGTCTCGAAAAAGCTATGCACTCTATATAATTGTAACACTTTCTAAATTTCGCTGTAACTAGGCCGATGTTAGTCGATTATTTTAGTACTGTGAGTAAATATTTGTCGGTGAAATAATCTTCTTATATATTGTTATCATTTTGCTAATGCAAATTTCGTTAAATTACGCTTTATGTAAAACGAAAAAAAAACGAACTTTTGAACATAACAACATGATACAGTGCTTCCATTTTAATGTTGGAATTAACAAGAATTGCAGCACATTTCAGATTTGCTTATTTTTAACATAAGACACAAACTTGCGTTATATCGAATAATCTAGATCTGCATCTACTACAACAAAAAATAAAAATATACTGTTATTTGGTATTTTTAAATAGATATGCAATATATCTATCTTATTCTAAGAAGAGATAGAATGAGAAGACATGATAAAAAGAGACTCATGTCCACTAAAGAACGATAAGAGTAGTATGGCGTGATAGATTTATATATCAGTATGTGCTTATATTAATAATAAATTAGCATATCACTAAAATCCATCCAACATTCTGTACCAATTTGCTATGTCATAAACAAAAAGCTAAGACTTCAAATAGCTTAAGTTCAGGTACTCACAGCAATGTGAGCAAAGTTTGTGAAAGTGAAAAGTATATAATTGTGTATAAAATGTTAAGCACTTTCTATTCAAATATGCTTCTTATTATAGTGCGAAATTAACATCTATATTCTGAAGTCTCAACTTTGCACAGTCTTTTTATAACGTGGACTGGTGGTGGACTTTTTATGACGTGGACTTTTATGAAGTATTGCATTTGTATGCAGAAAAAACATATTCATTATCATTTTAAAAAAAACACTTTATTGATTCTAATAGGTAAGTAATAAATATATTTACAAACTAACATTCCGTCGTCTATCTTCCACGAGTATCGAGTCGCGGGAGACAGACGAAGTGATCGACCCAACGCAGCGCCACGAAAATATCTTCAATGTTATGTGGCATAACAACGAGGACCCTAAGACTGGTACAACATAGCCTTATTTCGTAATTCGTACATATTCTATTGGTGGTTCATTCGTTTTTTCAAGGATCTCTATTCGAGCGTCTCTTCTATTATTTGTCTTAAAATATATATATTCGAGCGTGTCTTCCATTATTTATCTTTAAATGTCTCTGTTTGAGCGTCCTTTCCTTTATCTATCTTAAAAACTGTTTAAAAAAAGAGTTAAGTAACCTGCCATACTGATATCATTGTTGCTTCTATTAGCAAAACAATATCTTTATTATGTTTTATTTATATTTAAGATATATAAGTGTAAGTAAAACTATCGAATGAAGAACTCTCGACAGCGTAAAATTGTTTCTTCGATTTCGTTATTCCGATTTCCATTGCACCGTTTAAAGCCATTGCGATCGCGTGATCAATAAATAGGTGTTATCGTAATTCTAAGTTCAGTTATCGAATTACTGATAACCGTAAATGCATGTGAGGGTACTGGTCTTCGTGTTCGTCCGGCCGGTTAGTCGGTTATGGCGGCGCCGTCATCGGACCTGGCCCAGGGCGATAACAGAGGGCCGGGCGCTGGCCAAGGTGCAGCCACTGGTGCCGGCAGCAACTCAGCCCTCGGGTGGAAAACTAGGGGAGACGGAGCTGATGCCGCGGAGAAAAGTCGAGACACCGCCTGTAATAAAAATTATACTATTATAATAATATATTGGGACATCTTCACACATAAATAATTAATTGGTATTAAAGCAAATCAAATTAGTAAATCTCCTTGTTGAAATCATTGACAAAATTTACATAGCTCCTGGCAATCACATATAATTTTTGCTAAAATAGAGATAAAAAACTCTCGTTTATTAACACGCTTTTATTAGCATCACTTATAACTATGTAAGGGAATCTTATAACTTAAATTTAACCCACTTCATGCGGTCCGATTAGCCTGAAAATTTGTACACTTATCTGGATCCGATGATAAATACAATAATTTTATAGTATGAGCCCGATGATTTACCTGGCTAATAGCCACGATGAGCAAGGTCACCCCAATGGCGAGGTTTTTCACGGAGATGACGGCAAGCGCCATTAGGAGTGTGGAAATAACGCCCAAAGTGAACATCACCGGCAGGAAGATGAAGGAGAGTCGTTTCAAGGCGTTGTGCCCAAACGTACGGCCGACGTTCAGGTCTGGAAAAATGTTTCATAAAATTCAAATTACAAAACATGCAGCGGGAAAAATCCATTATTATCGCCATTGTTATGTATCGTTGTTAATGATGTATATATTTACAGCTGCAATTATTAATAATTAATAACTTATTATGTACTTAACATCTAAATCCTGATTTTACATAAACCAAAATAGGGATTCATAAATCGTTTCAAAAAGCACTCCTTTGGTCTGGGTAACCAATCAACTGCCTTCAGACAATCTTCACTTTGTAAGTATTAAATTAGATTTCAATCATGACAATGAAAGTAAGAATGTTCATTTTTCAGCTTATAACTTAATTAAGCACCGAGTACTTCGCTGTCTGGAGAAACACAATACGTAGTGTTTTTAAGTAGATTTGTTCTCAACAGTGATTGAGCTACATCTACATAGCTTGAAACTTTCTTGTGAAAAGTATTTGAAGAATTTCAGTCCGTAATGTAAATGAACGAATATAAAACAAAGATGCACTGAGAGAGATGGATTAAGCGATTAACTGAATTGTCGGTATAATTATTTCGCTTGCTTCTTTAATGTTAAACGTTTGGGTAGAGAACGTTTTATTAAATTGGACAATCACTGAAACAACATAACGTTGTTGTATTAACAGTGAGTTCTTAATTAAGTTCACTTTTTTAAGTACTGAATATCGTTGACAGTTGAACAGCAAGATAACACGCATAACTCCTATATAAAAACTGGGGTAAAACCCGCAACCAGCAAAGGGATGTATTAAAGGGTTCCAGCCAGTCATTATAAGCATACTTTTGTCAAACCAAATGAATGATTTGACCTGCCTTTAACTACAGATAATTAAAGCTTAATGCAGTGACTGAGATTAATGTAAGGATCAATTAGAACGAACCATTGCTTAGAACATTAAATCCAGGCGTCGACACATCGTTATCACAGTTTACTGCCGTTAAGAAGACAGCAAGATACGCCAAAGACCACACTCCCAACAATTTACACATGATTGCGGCCTGAGCGACAAACGAACGAGTTGGTGTTCAGGCGCGTGCCAGAGTATGACTGATGGCAATATGATCGAATGCCAGGATATAAAGTGTCCTGAGGAAAACAATGGTCGGTGAGACCAAACGAACACGACGAAAAGAAAGTGCAGGGCAACGTGATCGTGTCGTAGAAATGTCGGCCCGGATATCGACAGACTGTTAAGGACTCGTCGAATCATTAACGGACACCATCCTCCCCTCGGACATCGAACGCTTCCGATCGTTATCCACTATAGATCTGGAGAAAGTGACAATCGTTAATTACCTCGATGGCTACGCACCCAACGACGAGGACGTTTAAAATAATAAGACATTAATATTGAGTAAAAGTGTGCTTAATACTATTTTCTCGTCTTGAGAAAAAATCATCTTGATCTCTATCTGGTGGGAATGTTGATATAATTTAATGTAATACAAGTTATTTAAGATAATTTCAATGCTTCAACATCGTTAAGACGATGCTTCTCGTTTACAAGTTACGAAATGACAGCTTTAATTGTTCGTAGCGACATTACACGTCGCTTTCGTATTTACCCAAGAGTGTAAAAAGGTGATAATTTTCTCACAACACTTGAATTAATTGTCACGGACACGCTCGTCGGTATAATTAGGGAAAATCATAATTTGCGTGTACGTAAATCATAATTATCGAAAGACACAATATCAATAGTCGGAGCACGTAGATCGTGGAGAAACCCGATCGGACATCGACGCGCGGCGCCGTGGACAGCGCCCGGCCGTGACCGTGCATATGCTAATCGCATGCTGCATTTGGCAATAAATAGGCCATTTCCTGCCAACATAGAATGCAGAAAAAAAAACTTTCGCCAAACGTTACTATTACGCAGCACAGTCAGGTTCACGGCAATAAACTTTGCGCGGGGCTTTTTTTTAAACGTCTTTTTATCGTTCAACACCGGTTAATCGATCAGAAGCATGATTACTTAATATTTACCTGTCAGAGTAAAATGAAAGTTTTACAGAATGAGCCATTTATTACTTACAACTGTTAAACGAATAACAAATATTTCAATTTACAACTAATACCTGAATATGTTTTCATGGTTAATAAATAAACACTAAGCAATAAAGATTCCTAAGCCAACACTTGAATTGAAGTCTTACGTTCATATTAGTTAAGAAAGTGAATATTTTTAGTTATAAAATGATTGCAGTCGATTGTAATTTATCTCTGAAATAGATATCAAAGGATCATGTGCGAATGAATATTTTCCATGCATTTTTTCTGCCATCAAGAAATAACTTACACGTAATTGCCACTAAGACAATGCTAGTCTATATAAAAAGAAATTCGTCTTATTCCGCCACCAGCGCCCGGTAATAAGCCGTCCAAACTGAACTAAGCATTTCACTTGTTATCTGTGTAACTACATCAAAATTGAGAATGGAAAAGTTGTTTTTATAACACTCTTGAAGCACGCTGGCTAAAAAACAATTAATGATTGCGACTCCCTAACTCGAATATCTCACTGGCATAACCGGTGTGCGTGTCGGTATGAAAGTAAATTACGTATTTAAATCGCTAGCATCGTGTTTGTGAAAATATCATAAATCGATTTAGAACCATACTATTTTTGTTATTATAGAGTCGTAAGCATTAAAATGTTACGGAGAGTTACGCTCGAAATTCATCGCATTTGGTTCTATAAAATTATATATAACTTTCGAATAATGTATTTAAAAATTTTGATCATCATTATAATTTACATTTAAGGAAAAAATGGCGCGATTAATGCGTAATGCATTCTCTGCCAGATACTCATTAGGCTAGTTAGTAAAATATGTAGGAGTAAAATTAAATGAAAATAAAGAGTCTACATAAAAAAATATGTAAATCCATGCATTCAAAAATACATACAAACCAACATTTATAAAAACAAAATTTACATACATAGATTCAAACAAACATGCATACATAAAATCAAGTTAATATATAATTCAAATTAATATAATACATATAAGTCCTCAAAACCTCAGAAATTACAGAAGCGCTACGATTCGAGATGTGACAATTTAGTCTAGTCCTGAAGGTTTTCTGATGTAATCGGCGATCCAGTTTTTTTTTTTTTTTACATAAGACTGGGTGAACGTTTGACCACAATCTCACCTGGTGTTAAGTGATGATGTGGTCGACGGTGTTGCACGCTTGCCCAGTAACCACCTAT
>DVPR01001909.1:0-10192 GCA_018239345.1 Oxynetra stangelandi | reverse complement strand
TTAAACTTCAAACATTAGCTCCAATTAACGTCTATTACTTTAGTTTGCTATTAAAGAAACAAATCATAGTAAAGTAAATATTAAATCTATAATACTCAAAGAAAGATAGTAAGGTCGCAATAATAACGGTGAACAATCCTGTAAATATTCGGTTAGGCGAGCTGATTCGCAAAGTGGGTTGCGCATTCTCATTCACGCGCCAAACGTTTCTTCGGTAATGAGGCTTGTACTTGCGATGGCATATACTATGTCACATAAACGACAAATTTGCACTCTGCACAGCTGGAGTTACCGCGATAATGCTGATGACGTCACCGGCAAAGTTTCAAGTGGTGAAACGCGTGTACACAATTTATTTATTTACGCCAAAGTCTACCAACCCGAAATTGGCCAGCGTGATCCGTGTAAATTAGTTGAACAATAGAAGGCTTCATAATTATGTGAGATAAATAAAATTAAATGTTTTATTTTTCAGACGAATTCACATATAGAAATTGTGTACGGTTAGTATTCGAGCGTTTCAATGACGTCACATACAGTTAAATAATTTTTTTAATGAAATTATAATGAAACAGACAAATTGGATTTTGTCATTATGCAGGAAACATATTTGATATCGTAACAACTTATTTTATATAACGAATAAATGAAACCTTACTTTTGGAACTGGCCGAATTTTTATTAGTATGTTAAAAACACAGTTTGTTGCTAAATTGTGTTTGCTTCGTGAATTGAAAGCAAGCGCTTGAGCGAACAGATTATTCCATTTCTTCTTGGTGCTAATAAATAATAACAAAACTGCCCACATCCTATGATTTTTTTCATGTGAACATAAATATATAACAAATACATACCAATTAATACTAATTAATAAATATATTTTTTTATATTTCTCAAGCATAAAGAATTATTCTCAAATTTTAATTATCAATAAAATATTATTTTTAACTATTGGCCGTACCTTTGACCGAATAAGCTAAGGCACGCCCGACTATAACTATATCTTTACAGTGGCGATAACGACTACCCTACCGCCGCAAATTACTAAAAGGATGAAAGTCAAAGTATTAGCTGGATTACTAGGTTTCTCGTAACACTTGTAATAAAAGATGATCTTCCTTTTTAACGTAAAGCAAAATAAAACGAAGACGACACTTTTGAACCAGTATTTTATTTATAACGTGACCCTATACAGGTACATAACAAAATCTCGTAATTCTTTGGAAATAACCGTTACATTTCGTACATACTCGTATATTTCAAGAAATATAATATAGTATTTACTATAAAATAATCCATTAATTAAATAATATACATAATTGTAAGCGAATTAAATACAAACCACGAATGTAATGTACTAGGAATTAGAGAATTAAGCTTCAAATGGCGAGTCGAATCGCAACTAGAATGTTTAGTCGTTAACGTTCTTAATTTTATACCAACATAAAGCGAAATGAAAGGCATTTTATATTTTCGTAAGTCAAATGTTTGACCTAAAAATATTTGTCGATAAGAGCATCTACTGATCTTCACGTGGTTCAATTAGAACAATCTGATTAATAAAACTCACTCATTTGTGAGTCCGTTGGTTCATTTATTTTCTAGATAACAACGCTATGATTAATAGTACATTACAAATAATTATATGTCTAGTAAAGCAACAGTGTGCGATCAGCTCTTCGATGGAGGACTGTTAACAAAAAATAATAATAAGCGTTTCGGAATTAGGTATTAGGTAAAGATTATCAAAATTTCGTTGAAACCATTCTGCCTTAGATTGATGGCGTATAGGTATTCAAGGCTCGTAAATTATATATAAATGTATAACCTACATTTAAATAACTGGATGATATTAATTTTCAAAACTTTTCAATTTAAAATTGGAAAATTATTGCAAAAAAAACTTGAGAAATTATACAAGCATGTTTAAATAATCACTAAGAATTATTAAAAACATTGTAAATTGTGATCAAAATTATTTTTTCCATGGTCATACAATTTTCATGTACCCACTACTACACAAAAGGTATCTAAGTTGAACTGACAAACACCCTTTGTAGAGGACACGGGGTAAATGAGAAGCCATAAGCCGGGCCCGAGCGGTCTCAACTTGCAAGCAGCCCAGAGTGTCGCATGTTGGACACCAGCGAAACGGAAGTGTAGACATTCCTTTTGAGTACAATAGAATGCCAAGTACGTTATAAAATCATTATACACAGCCACTTTTAAAAGTTAAAACTATGTTTAAACTAAGTTGGAAAATTATTATATGATAAAATAGAATACGCCACTTAGCTATGTTTTATTACGGAATTACATGTTATATAAGTATTTTTTTGCGTAGATAAACCTGGAGTCTTACGACTCAGGTTACGTCAAACTGGGTAAGTTGTTTGCGCCCACAGTTTTTAATTACAGGTCGCCACATAATCCTATTGCCCAGTTGAGGTACAGACGACACATTAAAAAAAGTGCCTTAAAGTGTGCCTGAATTTTACATTTGACGATATGCTTTCATCTGGGTGTATATCACGTTTGAACAGACCGGGCGGTCACCTGATGATAAACAGTAACCGTAATCTCCGTAGCCAAAAACCGTTACTTTTATGTTGATGTCAATGATTATAAGGTATCAACTAAAGTTCTCAAAATTATTGGCTTTTTATAAGACGTATAAGTGTCACTATATGATGCCTTTGGCAAACTTAAGTTGCAAAAAAAACTTAAGGCACATTAACATAACTTGTTTTAACACATATCTCATGTCATAAAGCTTTAGATGACTGCATTATTTCACATATTACATTACGCCTTCCTATACTTTTATAAATCCATTTCAAACGAAAATCTCTAACGGAAATATATATCTTAAAATAATAATCCACATCTAACTGAGGTAGGTATTTAAAAGTACGTTTTAAAATTTATTCACCGAAGTTACAAGACAGATTTTAAGTTTTTTATCGTATGTTGGTCGTAAATAGGTGTCGTAATTTGGATGTTCCAATTAATAAAATTGGCTTATACTGTATCTATACAAATAAACAGCAACACAATATGACATATTACGAAAATTTTAACACAAATTAATATATGGAATACATACGGTTATCGCCGGTGTGGCTTCTCTGCCTTTATTTAGCACATTCGATTTTTTTACACTCTATACTTTAAAATTGTATAAACTTACGTATGCAAAGTGAAGAGGGTTATCAAATAAATATTAGCATGTTATAGTAGTGTTTCGTAACCGGATTCATTATAAAGCATGTTCGTCTCCTGGGAGGAAAGCGGCTCTAGACAATCGTAAATCACTGGTCACCACCGCATCGACATAATACGAGACATATGCTTAATACAAAGTTAAAACGTTTAAATCTTAGCCTCACCTCTATTAGGAGTCCTCGAGGGCGACGTCCCTCCAGCACGCCGGACGGAACGCTCTCAACATAAACACAGCACCAAACCGTAAAACGGGCGCCGTTCAGAAAATTATTCAGAAGCTAATGTTTACACTACACAGACTCTCTGTTCGAACACTGAAATCCAATCAGGTCGTATTTTAGTCACAATTTAAAACAAAATCGCGCGCATGTCACTTGAATATTATCAGAAATGTTTTGCGGAGATCCATAACAGCGTCTCGTAAGACCGCCGCTCGATGACTGGCGGGCGCGCGACATTCACGTTGGTCGGGTTAACTTTGGCCGTCGGTACACGTACGCGGGCCGGGGTAGGACGCGGCGAGCAGAGGGCGGAAGTGTACTGCAGGCGCCTCTCTACAATAGCCGGATAATATTAGTCAAAAATGAATGAACGTGTAAACCAGGCAAATAATAACGACGTACGTAATTACTAAGAAATGTAAATTATGATGTTCAGCAATAATTATATCAATATGTATCACTACACTTATATGCCATTCACCGAAAGCAAAAAATATAAAAATTGAAAAACAATACCAGAAAGGAAAAGGAAACAAATTATTTTTAATATATTATTATTTACCTTTAATATATACACAATGAAATTGTTTCTACCATTTTTTACAAATAAACGATGTTCCGTAATCATTTTATAAGAACATATGCGTAGTTGTTTAAATAACAAATAGCTTAACGTAATTAATTTGATTTACATATAACAATCACTTTGGGAATTCGGTACTTTTATAAGTAAAATCTTTTAAATACTATTATCATATGAAATTATTTTTGAACGTAGAGCCAATGGAATTGTCAATTGGATATATATAGATATATAAAAATATGTGTATATGCCGTACGTAAAACGTGAACAATATGCACGAGAGAAACTGTCATGTATTGTTTTATGTTAATCGTGAAAATTATTAATTAACAATAAATTAATGCATTGAAATAATCCCTTGGCACCATCACATAGCGTTCGTTGCGTAGCTTCATCTATAATCTATAATCAGAAATTCAATAACTATTGTGAAATGTAGTTTAATCTTATCTACATACATTCATTGAAATATTTATGAACCACCACCACCATATAACTCAGTAAGATAGCCTTATTTGCATTCTCTAACTATCCGTAAATATGATTTGTATAACATGATTTATATAATCATATATCTGATGCGAGGCCGGAGTTATGCACGCTCGAGAGTCATTAATCGATTGAAAAGGAAATTGAAGTACTTAATAATTTCAGATCCAATAATCGGAACCAATCGATCATAAAACTTATGGGCGATTAGTCATTGTCTAAAGTTATACCAATCACATTTCAGAGCGTCGTAAAAAAAACCTAAGCTAGCGGAGTAACGTGACAGAATTTAAAATGTACATCTCAACGAAATATTGAATTCTGCAAAACTGAAACTCTCCACTAGAAATAAACTCCTTACTCAAATCAGCGACCGTTAATGCAAAAATTTCGCAGCGGTTACAAAAATGGACTACCATGTCGTCGTTATCAGCCTCTCTGAGTTCGCTGCTGAGTCTCAGCTAATGAGCACCATCTCACATCCAATCACCGACTTGCCAAATCCAACACCTGCCTGCAACCTCTTCCACTTAAATGCCGCCCGTAGTCAATATTCGTTGAACCTCGTCAACCTTTAAGAACCTTGAATGGTTGCGGTATGCGATTTGACAACACACCCGTATCGTCAACAACTTGTACCTACTGGAGCAATTTGTTGGAGCATGTTCGAGCATGCTCGAGCCGTTCTCCAGTTTCAGTGTGAGACTCGTATCAATCAATGGATCATAAATGGGCTATGGCATCGATTCTTTAGATTTGATGTCAGTTAAAATGCACAACACAACTAAAACAAATCAGCAACCTTGAAAAATACGGTGATCAGTGTAATAAAATAATCTCATATCTTTTCATACTTAGTATACTATATACTTAATACACATCTTGATATAACATAAAATATATTTGTTTCAGATTCATGCATATTTTTTTTATAACGAATATTCTATATACGAATAAAGATAACTTCTTATCGCTTCAGTGAAATAGGTCAGTGAATCCCACGAGTGGATTCAAGTGAATAACCTGACCTGATGCAGTGCTGGGTGGTGCAGCGTGCAATGTAAATCGAATAAATAAGACTGCATCTGCTAATCTGCAGTTTGACAGTTACCAGTCAAACGGACGGAAATAGCCGCCGCGGACGTCATCGTTGGCCGGACGATGCCCTCTTTATTGTCTAAAGTATAATATTAAATATCGACGTAACTCACAAATTTTCCTATTTAGCAATATTCCAACAACAACAGAAATTGGAGGCCAAGGCTCTCCTATTTCGACCAAATAGGTCGGGCACTAGCGGATGGGGGAGTCAAGAGGCTCCGAAACCGGCGTGTATGCATGAAGAGACTGATGAATGTAGATGAAGCACGTCATCTTTGCAAGGACAGAGACGTTTGGCACTCCGTGCTCTCTAACTACCTCGCTAGGGACCTGGCGTGATTTATTTATTTTATATCCCAAGTTCGTGTTTGCCCTATTTATATATGAATCACTCTTTGGCATACTTCTCCTACTTTGTTAAGACGTCGACACCCACGATCGCTTTTAACGTTAAACTACGTCCAACAATTCACCACTAAACACTCATTTACTATGCTGCATTAGACAGCACGTAATTGGCTGGCGGTTTTACTATGTCCAAACAAAATTCGCAATTAATCATCTCTAACCGTCAATTAGTACGCAGAGACAACGTAAATTGAAACGTATGTCGTTGGAGACGTTGATTTCGTTCTTGAAAAAAAAAGTTGTCACGTAGATTTTGTCTGGAATCTTGGATATAGTCCAGACCTTCAACGGATTTGAAGCTAAATGCAGCTCGTAACAACATTTATTTCGTGCACCATGACAAGTACGAAATGATAATGATGGCAATCTCGTGTTTCATAAATTCTACTGTTACGTAACAATATTACGTCGCCAGCCTCACTCGCTTGTGAGTGCTACGTATATTTGGAAACAAATGAAAAATCAATACGAGAAATCATCACATAAATAGCGAAAACCGTATAACTATTAAGAGTAACTCTTCTCGTACAATTCCATGAAAGAGGAAGAAGTTCGTTTCTTGGGAATACGTGATCGACCCTCGACATCATCTTTGGCTCCCGTTCGGTGTGATTGAGGTCAGACGTGCGAGCGTTTCGATACTGTGGATATACATAAAAGCCATCTAATCAATCTAGATTAAAATAAAATAGATTTATAACGTTCGCACTTTTAATAAGGCTATTGTGACTTAAAGCAGTAATATCAATGTGACTGGTCCTTTGATGCAGCGAAAAGCTGGCTGCGAAGCCAAGGGAGATATGATTACATTTGTGAGATGAGCACCAACATTCGTTCATAATTATATTTAAATGTATATATATGTGTTGCATGACTTTCATTGCATGGCTTTGCCTAGGTTGGCATCAGATGGCCGTGTGTGGAGATATCCCAAGATATGTTTGTTATGTATATGCTGTACTACCTAGTGAATACCTCAATATGTCTATAAAACATAGGTTTATCTTTGATTAATTTTAGTGACTATAACAGTGATAATATTTTATCATCAAACCAGTTCGCATGCACACAAGGACAGAGTTTCGTATCAATCATTGAACTCGCCAGTCCGCGTTATGTAAAGTGAATTGTTAATGAAATGGAGACTAATTACAAGGTTACCTTACCTCCCAACCGCCCGCATTGTCCTCGCGTGAACGATGACATACAAAATACATAAGTCCACAATAGCTTTAAAAAAATCCCTATGTGCTTATAACATGAACATATTACATTTGAAGTTTCTAATGTTGATTACGTAGATGTTTGATAAAAGTTTAATATTCTAATAATCGTCATTAATTTATTTCCTATCCACGTTTATGACGTTAACAAGTGCACAGGTGACAGAGTGATTTTAGTTATTATGCTATTTCTCGCGTGAAAATGGAAATTTTTAAATTAACTAATTACCAATTAGGAAATTCATTCGTCTCAATTATTTATTTCAAAAGTATTACAACATATAAAGAAATAAACGTATAACAAATTTAAATTATAGTTTCGCTAAATAATTCATTAGGATCGTAGAATACCTTATTTATGAACCATTTTAATAATTCCTTCTTAAAGTTTACATCATCCAGATATTTTATATCTATTACAAACACGAATACCAATCTGATACGTAGAAACTCTTTCTCATTTAATAAAAGACCACTTAGGATTTAACAAAATATAAAAGATTTCAACTTTGTATCCAGCGAGTGCGGCCAAACATCTTTGCAGTTAGAAACAGTGCACAAATAGATTGGCACTGTTAGATTCATATTGTATTAACAGTACTTTGATGTTTAATCTCTTCATGGTATCGACATATCAAACAGAATTTTGTACTAACTATGAATTTGATACATGTATCTTCACGCGTTACTAACACTACTAACATGTGTAGGTACTACATATATTATCTAGTGCAGCGAGAATTAATTATGACTCAACTCGAAATTGAAAAATTGTACGTGTCCTGTACATTACCGTTTTAATAATTAGCACACGCCAATGTAGAATAATAGCCATAAATAATTTATTTTTTAAAATGAAACGACGGATTAGGTAAAGTAGATTCGATTTCGAGTTTTTTTTATATAATATAATAATAATAATACCGTCACGCCAGGTCCCTAACGGGGTGGGCAAAGAGCACCGACTGCCAAATATTTCTATCCTCACTACTTGACGAATGTACACGAAGCACGTCAGGTTTGTAAGGATAGATATTTTTTAATAAAATAAATTATGTACAAGAGTTAGAAAATTATATCTCAATTAATAATCAATGCAATAACTAAGATAGTAAAGCATGAAAGACCCTCGTGCACAAAAGCAAATAAATCATTTCAAATCAAACAAATACAACATATTTGAAGTGCTTGTAGTCCCTAATTAGAAATACTGAACCGTAAAGCCTGTTTCAGATTGACAAGCGTAAGCGAACTACGCTAAACCAATTATGTGCAGTTTATATCCAATCAACCGTCCATCTGACTTTCGGTGTCCACTTGTAGATATGGGCTTTATCTAATTGGCTTCAGCGGGACCGACGTTTCCCTTCCGTTAATCCGTCGTATTCACATTACCGATAATATTACTTGGTATCAAATTGGGTTGGAGCTTTTTTCTGTTTTCAAAAATCAAGTCTAACTTACCCAGCGACAACTGGGTTCCGAAATGCAATGGAAAAACCTCTTAAAACAACATTATAGTGGTTATAAGTAACTTTAAAGGATGAAAATTAAGTAAAAAAAAAAACATTTAAACGAAATTTTCTAAGTGCATTTGCTAAAGCAAAAGCTTTTAACAGCGCTAAGAGCTACCCATAGCTATCCGCTGTCAGTACCCGCGGCGCTCGTCACGCTATCATTCCCTTTAATCATATCGAAGGCCATTACTACCGCTATCGATAGTAATGAATTAAAGCTTGACACTGAACAGATGCCTGTAATGAGCGATGCTCAAACGTCAAATGTATAGCATCGCGATAACATAATGCGATACATACTCAAACAAGTTGCCAATATTGCTCGATATAGAACAAGCAATTATTGATCATTAGAAAAATTGCCCAAAAATGTCTGCGCAATTGAATTGATATGCCGAATTGGTTCCTAATATATGTACATACTATGGTACCTCTAAGTGCCAACATAACTCTTTGAGTTAACATTAGTTATGACTACAGCTCGCCGTATCTGCTCTAGATGGTCAAAATATGCTCACTGTTCCCGTGCACATAACTTTCAATAAGACCTCTTAATTGAAGCATTCGGCAAAAAGTAAGCTTTACTTGGAATGTTATATTAATCACCTACCCATCTTCGTCAATGACACGTATACTATACGAACATATGGATAAACATAGTACGTGTATACAATGTTCGCCTTTAAACACGTACACAAATATTAACTCTTGATTATTTAAAGTGTCGCATATAAATACATTAAAAAAAGAAGGAACTGCTTAACTATTTTTAAACGTTTGCTAGCTAAATTAATCAAATAAGTTAATGATTAAATAACATCTCGCACTCATAGTCCCAATGGCCTTAGTCCTGTCCATTCTCAGAAACTACCTGTGATCAACAGCGGCTGAATAAAATGTTTGATATCGTAATAATGACTCAGCTCAGGACTACCTGTAGTGATCTTCAAGAATACTCACAGAACAAGTACACATATATCGCGAGCGTCACATTTTAAATTCATTATTCAATGTTAAACAGACATCAGAAATTAAACCCGGGACTATTTGCACAACAAATTATCGTGATGAGTATTTTTGTATAATGTTGCACAATAAGATTTAATAAAAAGGTGCTTATAGTGTGTATAAATAACACTATCTTTTTCAATCTTCTTCTCCGCGTTCAGCGTGGGGGGTAAAAGTTTCTGTCATTCACCTAATTATTTTCCCATCAGGCATATTTCACGAGCTTCTACGCAGTATGTCCGTCTATAAGCCTTCGAGAAATACCATCGGTTTTTAGTTTTTATTACAAACATCAAGGTGGGCAGGGGTCGTGGGGTCACTACCGCAAATATTGTCCATGATGATAACGACAAAACCTCGTCTCGTGTTTCGGACGTGTTTGCCAACGCCTTCCGCTTGTTAATGGAATGCATATAT
>DVPR01001908.1:0-10192 GCA_018239345.1 Oxynetra stangelandi | reverse complement strand
AGGTGACGGGGTGAAGATGGTATCGATTGCCACGCCCACCCGCGGCGCGTTGCCTAGCAACCAACACGCCCGCCCTGCCGCCCGCCCTGCCGCCCGTCTTGCCGCGCCGAGGAAAACATCTCGGTCGTCGCGCCGTCTTTACTCTCACTGTCTACATGTTGCAATTTTGATAGAGAAAAAATATTCAAAGTACGTGAACACACGTGCACATTTGTATCGTGCGAAACGAGCAATTTTTTTATGCTTTCGTAAAGCGTAATAGAAATATCACGTCGAACAAATTTCAAATATTTACTCATACGGGTATTATTTATTAAGATTAAAATGGTTTAACCGCGCACGTGCATATTGTGTAATAATTGGCTACCTACTGAAATGTTCCCGGAGCGCTGTGATACGGGACTCTTCAAGAAAGACGCAAAAGGAGTTATTGCTTAACACCGATGACTCATTGGCACCTCGTCCGGAGTTGCATATGTCTAGTGACGACCAGAAGGACATCCGAATAGGTGCTAGGCTAACTTCATATGGAAATATTGAAAAGCCAACATTCTACGGCTGTACTATCAAATATTGTTTGTCAATTGATCAAATATTAGAGGTACCTATAGTGAAGCAAAATCACACATTTATTAGGCAACTATTTTTCTTATAAACCATGTCCAACTGAAATAATATAATGTATTATTATTTTTAAATACAACAGCTATATATAGTATTTTTTTCGAAGTCAAAATTTGTTTTCTGTTTAGCATATTTGGCTGGCACACTGGCGCAGTAGTTAGCGAACCTGATCGCCGAACCTGAGGTGGTTGGTTCGATTTCTGACCAGGACAAAAATTTGTAAGTGTTCATTCTGGATATAAATAATCCTATATAAGCATATATCTATATATATGTATGTAGTATGGTTACCATATAACAGCAACTGCATAAGCATCTAGTTTGGAATCAAGTTGCCGTGTGTGCGAATGCCCTAAGAAGTTATTATTTAGTAATAGCCCAAGAAGCGAGTCCCACACAAACGGGAACACGCAATATCATTTTAAGTCATGATAACGAAATTAAACGATAAGAAATGGGTCTCGTGTGGCCTGCAGAACGAAACTGCGACAAAACTTAATTTCGACCACAGTAATGAATTATATGATTTAATAATACTGCGGCGAGGGTGTCCATACATTCAGTATGAGATGGGACATTTCTTATTTTTTCCTTATTCCTTTTTCCTTACTTCTCGCAGCGCTTTCCCTCTTGAACAGTGATTTTTGAATTGTTTACATTATTATATTTAGGTTTTTCCTTCGATTTATTTCCTTATGGAGATCATGGAAGATACGAAGTCCGAGGCGTTGAATGGTACTCATGTTATTTTTAGGGTATCTGCTGACAACCTTCTTGTGCTGATTACACGAATATTTGTCGCGCATGAGAATAGGGCTGAGACGATGCTCACTAATCAGTGCCAGCCAGTAAGCGTGTCGGTTATTATAGATATTTGTTATAATACAGTTGTTATAGATTCATAGGCTTCATTATTAAGAAACCTTCGGAAGCTACTAACTGTATCGCGTATACAATAGCTTTATCAGTGTTTATGAATAACTGAGGCTTGGCCCGACCTTTGGTGTACAGTTGGTAGCCCTAGCAACGAGCGTTTCCGCCGCCAGCCCTCTATTATAAATACAGAAACTTTGTGTGTCCATAAGTCATAACTTTTCTTTTTGCCCGTTTCAATTCAGTGCCGGTAGGTACGCAAGCTTTTACAGCTTTTAATTTATAAAAATAAAATGTTGTTTTGTAAATTACAACAAATGCCCTCTAAATGTCAATTATTTGTCATTGGGATCTAGGTAAACTTGTGAATCTTTTTATAGGAATACAGGATACTTTGTTATTGTAATGTAAATTATTTCAGCCTAGAATAATGGAAATTTAAGGAATTTTTTATTTAAATTCTTAATTTTGTAATTTAAGTATTGTTTTCAGTGATAAGTTACCTGTTCAATTTCTATTATTAAATATTTTCTTAGATGACTCGTGCTTTATCATAAACCTTTTTTTTAAGTAAACAATAATCAAGCAACACAGTTATTCAAAGGATTGCTGCAACTGTTGTCAATCTGCAGTAAAAAGACCACAGGATACTGCCGTCTAGATCTGGGCTAGTTCATTTTATTATCAAATTGCAAATATAATACCTATCACAGATAAATAACAATAAATAGAGAAAAATATAGACACATTTGTCTGGCCGTCGTGGGCTCGATCCCCACCCAGGACAAATATTTGTGTGAAGAGCACAAGTATTTGTTCTGTGTTTGGGTGTAAAATAATATCTATTTAAGTATTTATTTCTAAGTATATATGTAGTTTATCAGCCGTCTGGTTACCATCATAACACAGGAACTTAAGTACCTACTTTGGAATCAGATGGGCGTGTGTGGAGAAGTCCCAAGATATTATTTGTTTTGGGAGTATCAATGAAATATTTTTGTTCTAATAAACAGAAAAAATATAACAACCACGACTGAACACAATATTATTATAGAGAAAATTACCTACCGTCTCTCATACAACATCTTTCACCCTACAAAGTATATTTGGGACACAATGTAAAAAGCTAAATAAAAAAATCTATCTTATAATATAAAATGTAAATAAATCTGTATATCAAAACGATTAAGTATATATATTAAAAAAAACAAATATTGACATGACTTTTTTTGTTGTAAACCAGAAATAGAGGATTATTAAATGTGTAGCAACCTAAAAACCAAGTGTTATTTATTGTCTCCTTTATCTTAAAGAGCCATCCTCTTTTGTCGCAGCCGCGACATGCCATGTTTTTTCTATGCCACCTAAAAATATATTGTTAAAAGAAACCTTTGATTTCAATGTTCCGTCCTTGCGTATGCGGATTTCTTTGTAGATTCTATCTTTATGGCTTTCCTAATGGCGGTGCCGATTATTTTTTCATACTGACAATAAAATCATTAATGGCACTCTATTTTAGGTAAACTATCAACCGATAACTATTGAAAGAAAAATGATTGATATTATTTTTTTACAATAAAATGCATTACCAACACTAAATACATATACCTATTACTATCATTCTTAGATATATAGATATGTATGTACTTGAAGCTTGAGATAAAAAGAGTTAAGATAATTTTTTTAAAGATAAAATTATTATGTTACTGTATATAAAAGTATAAAATTGAATCAATGAACATCTTATACGAGTAGATACATTGTCTGCCTGAGAGTTTGTAATAAAAACTTTACCTAAACTCATATAGTTATTTCCTTTTTAACAGAACCGAAACGTGTCTGTCTGTTTGTTTGGCTAAATAGTTATTTGCGCAAAACTATTAGTAACGCATGATAAGCCTTTCAAGGCTTAATCTTTGAAAATGCCTAACACTATCGATTACGCAATGCAACAATTTTATTTAAATTCTCAATAAGCAATGCGATCGAAGTCGCAGGTGATTCCGAGTTATAAATAAATTAAACATTTATTATATCTACAGGTACCTGTGTCTATCATCGTTAACCATATTTTATTATTAAGGGTTGTATTCTCTTAATTCATCCGCTAAATTAAATGATACATGAAAAAGAAACTGTTTAAATCGGGAGAGCATTGATACTCAAAAGATAAGATCTCCATCTCATAACAGGCATTCCTTTGAAAATATATTTTACAGCTATCATATTAAAATTATAACCTATAATTTAATTTTCAAAATGACTTACCTATATAGAAAAAGTAACGTGGGGTGTTGTCAGGTGAAAAAACCGGTCGCACATTCGTTTGTTTCGTTTTTTTTTATGCCCCACGTTGACCCGAGTTATGGTTTCGTGGTTCGAAATAGAAAAATGAAGGCCATTCCACGAAAAACTATCATAATTCAAGAAGGGTAACGGATATTTAATAACGATATATCCACATTGTCAACGTTTAGTGTAAACTCCGTATAATAATCAAAAATCAGAGTAGAGAAACGTGAATTAAGTAGTCGAAATTTCCAAAATCTGGGAACCCAAAGCATTTTTAATTTTTAAATTTGCTTGAATCATTTTGAATAAATGAAGTTTTAACATATACATACACGCTTTGTACAGTTAAATGCGAATTAATTCTCGTCGAACAATAAATAATCCAGTGCATTAATAACAAGACAAAATGGAAATGTGCAGTTTAGTTGCCTACACATTTTTACCTGTTTTATTTCCCAAGAGGCGAGCTGACCAAGACGGATTGCTCCTATGACAGAACACAGTATCGACCCATTGATCCTTGTATACCACGATTGATTGTCTGCATCCATCGGCCCTCTCTGAAAAAATACGTTATGAATTGCTTAGCGAAACTCTAATAATGTAACACATTACTTTCTTAGTAATATTTTTCACTTTTAATTAAGATTTGCCCGAGCAGTAGGTGCTTGGCCACAGCGGTTGTTTATATTACAAATTTTCAGTTATTTACGGTAGGATTATTAAGTTTTATCACATAATCGTTCCAAACTCGGTCTCAGACTATCCACAAAGCATTTGTGACTTGCCACAATCACTCCTGCAGTTATATTAGAGATTAAAGGGCCTATTTTATATTTGCCGCATTGATATATGAACTGAAACAATCGAGATTTACTTAATTACTTTATATGGCTATGCCAATATTTTCAATTACCAATAGGTAGTTTAAGAAAGCATTATATAATTTATAATTTAGGCAAATTATTTTGACACTTTATTTTAAATATTAGTGTTATATTCAGGTATAATTTAATGACGAGGACCGTATGATTAGAGGTACACTTTACAATTACATTAAATTATTTTTAATTGTCAACGCTGTTTACTAAAGTTAGTAGGAACACCCACAGGGCACAAAAACTAACTTTTCACAGACTCTCAGTCAGACAGACAGACAGTCAGACAGTCTCTGTAAATGGAAATTCTTTAATTTCTTTCTCATTAATCGTATTCGTATAGCTCGATAACATAATAACAAATAAATTATTGTAACAACAATTTAACGTTATTAGACGCCACACCTGGGAAGATACATTACATATTTTGTATGAACCATAAGCTCGTAAACATAATCCAATCATATAAAAAGAAACACGTGGAAGTTAAATAATGATGAAGCTGTATTCTAAGAACTGTAATGGGCAACGTTTAAAGCAAAGCTTGAAACTTAACTTTGTTACAATAAGTCGGTAGGTACCTACCCAACGAGTGATCATTAATCATGTTTCAATTTTATGCAGTGTTCTAAGTTCTAAGAGAACAGTGTAATTGACGTATGGGTTCCAATCATGTGATTTCACTGCTTCACGGAATCGGTAGCAAATTATGTAACGCTTGAAGAGTTTGAGAATAGAAAGCGTTTTTTCATATCTACATGTGTTAGGTACATATGTAAATTAAATTTGAATTTTCAACGGGCATTAAATTATCCACTATAAAAATCCCGCTGGACAAAATATAACATAAGACGTCAGAGGCAATAAGCGCGGACAGTTATTCTTTTGACGCGAATTAATTTGATCAAAAGCGCTGTTTCCAATTCACAGGTGGTGAAGATTTCGTGGGTATCAAACAGTGTTTTTTGGGCAGAAAGAACAGCGTGCACAACAAAAGGCAACGCGATCAACTAGCCACCCAACAGATGCAACAATGCACTCGGAATGATTAATTGTACACATCTAACATAAATTTTACATGTTGTAATAAAAAAAAATCTACAAAAATGAAACAAAACTTTTTGCCCTTTGTTTATCGCGGCGACGCCAACTTGTCTGCACCAGACCGATTCGAATTTGGGCGACCGATCATTAATTATATTTTGTCTTACTCATGCATTCCATTTTCGATCCCGATATGATCAATAGATCCGATCTACGAGTCTATCGATCACGCGCTGTGGAACCTAAGTTTATCCTTTTAGTGGCTTCTTTAGCAGAGCACATTCGATGCAGATAAAAGAAAATATATATGGGCTTATAAAAAATCTGAATTAAAGTAATTTTTTTTTTTATAAAATATTTTTTGTAATTCGTTTGATTAAATATTAATTACCTATTAATTTAATAATAATTACCTATGAAATGTATTTATGAGAATTAAGTATGACGTTTTCTTAGTACGTAGATATTTATTGTTTTAATTATTACCAGAACAATATGTATTAGATTATTAAGAAGTTTCATAGAAAAAGTCTTTATTAAAACTTAACTAATTATCTGTAAACAATAATTCATCTGCTGAGATGAGTTGACGCGAGACAAAAAACGAAAGGTCGAAATGACCGCGCCAAAACCCCAAAACGCTCCGTCCAAAACAAATAAATAAAACTTAAACAAAAAATGAAGCCGGTTAATAAGCTGGATGACATTTGGGAATTCGAAATATTCATTCAGAACATAATTAATAGCGCACAACTAAGTCATGAACACGGAATTAAATTATTATTAAAATGAGAAGAGAAGAGAACAATTATTTACTCAGCCTTAGATACCGTCCTATTCAGCCATTAGTCGACCCTTTCGGTTACATGCACATTATTATTTTATCGTTTTGCAACACGCACGAGACATTTTATAAACGTTGTTCGACGAGCGTGCCCCGTTCCGTCCGAAGATTGCTTCTTCGCAACAAGTCCCGGATGGCGTGATAGCAAATAATTTTATAAGGACCTTTAACAATATGTCAAGACGATTCGTATTCACTTTTTTCTTGCTTTCAATAAAGAATTCGTTCGCTTATAAGTTTACATTGTTCGATTTGGAGCGCGACGGAGCTTTGAAGCGATATTTCTCAAAATTCTTTTATTTAATAAAAAAAATAAAGAAACTCACAAAGCGGGTTCTTTATGCATTTCGAAGATGCATTTGTTATTATGGGAGAATGATAATGTGATTATTGTTTTGCGAGCTTTCGGATGATTGATAGTCGATTGTCACAGATAATGAAGTATTTTGGAGTTCTTAAATTTGAGGCTTTAGAACCCCGCAGAGTAACTATTTTATTAGTATGTGTGTATTCGGTTCATATGCTAATAGTAAAAGTGATATCAATGGGCTACTTTAATGATCATGCATTTTATCGTCTTTAATGAGAACGATTTTAATTGTATAAGACATAATATTAATTAATGAAATTTACATAATTACCTGCCTAGAATTGGATGGTTATGTATGCACTACCGAACAAAGAACTATCAAAATACATTTAGCTTTGACTGTATTTCTCTCTGAATTTTGCGAAGATGCTTTCCTATGACGTCTTCGATATATTTGGTGATACAAGGCGTTGTCATTGTTGTCAAGTTTCCTCTTGAATAAAGTAAAACTTAGCAAGTAAACATAGAATTAAAAATAGCATAAGAAATATGTAATTGGTAAACATAATTAGTATAAATAAATATAGGAGCAGTAATAGTGTACAATTAGTATGTAAATTAGTTAAGAGAAATGGTAAAGTAAAATAGTCAAGTAAAATTGCAAAATAGTTTAGCTAAATTAAGGAAAAATATAATGGTATCTGTAGAGCAGGGCGTCGTCATGGCTCTGACAGTTGCGGAAAAAAAACTGTTGTCAAGTTTATCACGTGAACCTTGCAATGAGACGAAAGTTTTGATTACAGATAACATTAAAAAAAAATTTACTTAACATAACCCTTAAATCGAACGCTACGCAATACCGCACTAGCTAGCGATACATTGGTACTCATTAGAACGATCTATCCACCATAGCCGTGTACCTACGTCGATACCATCTCTCCATTCTATCGCTTACAATACAGACAGTCGGTACAACAATGCCGGACAAATTAATAATTCACGCTTATAATGCGATTACCATGTACCTAATTTTAATTTGCTCCATTGGCAAGTTCGATACGCTCTCTCATCAGAATGTCTGTTTTTTTTTGTTTTGGTTTTTTTATTATTTTTTTTTATTTATACAATTTCGTCAATACAAGCCTTTATTGTAAGCGCTCGTGTTGATCGCTCAGATTGTAGTAGGTACTACGCGCCGGCACTGCTGAGATTGACCGATACGAGGTTGATTGTTCAATTCCAATAACATTTAACGGACACGGAACCGCGGTGTGCCCACAACAACCTATCAAAGAAATAATAACCGACATTAACATTATCTAGGTTAAATTTCAATGAGGGCGCGATCTCATGACCTTTGACTGGCCGTTTACATGTACCAGTACTTGTACAATCGACGCAAACATTTTCATTATTAATTTCTTCTCCGATAGAGTTATCTAAGTACATGAGTTGGATGTTCTGTTTAATTTCAAAACATTTAACAAGACATTGACCTAAGAAACAATAATGACGCAACTGATCGTGGACAGGAGTGGAGCTGGGTTGTTAAAGTCAATTACGCATACATACATATATATAATATATACCTAAGTGCTTGTAATTTACAACAGCCACAACGGGCAGGTCGTATGTTATTTTTTGTTCACTTGACTTACCTGGCCATTTGGTGAAAGTTGCAAATGAATTTTGAACCGAGGACTGATATTACAACAGATTTATTAGCCCATTTTTGAGCAAAAAATTGCTGTATTTATTTTTCCAGAAAAAAATAAAAACAAACCCCGTGTGCACGAGGCGGGACCGCTCCGCCCAGGATGACCAGCCCACCTATTATTATCCACTTAATAAAATCACTTCTGTATAAAAGGTTTCGTTCGAAAACCAATTTTGTGTGTTCTTAAATATCAAAAGTGAGCTTTTTTAATTCAACCCTGCAGATCAATGTTAATACATACACTGTTTAAGGCACAATTTAAAAAATAAAATTTAGGTAAAGAAAATGTCATTATTGGAAGTAATAGATTTTATTAAATATTATATAATATTTCTACGTAGCAATTTTTGTTTAAGTAATAAGCGAAGATCGATTCGGGAAAAACTACTCAAATGCTAAAATATATTTTATAATCTGTATATAAGGAGACTGTATACATTCAGGGTTAAATATTATATTTTTTAGCTGAAAATTGTACAATTTCATTTATAAGATTGATATATAGATTATCATTACTATATATAAAATACATATTGGTATAAAATATACAAAGTATAAAAAAATATATTTTGCAAACGATCTGTAAATAAATGTGAGTCAGTCAATGACAAATTATTTCAAAATCCATATAGCCCATATAGGACCAAATTACCAAAAGAACAAACAAATACAAAAATTATGACTTACAGACAAAAAAGTAAAAGTTTAATATCGGATGTTGATATACTTTCTGAAGAAGCCACAGCTTGGGTCCGTCTGGGCATGCTTTGCAAGATATTCTTAATCGTTTCTTGTGGATCACATTCCCAATTCGCGTCAATGACATTCTTTAACGCCTCGATGTTTTCTCAGAGCACGTTTCGCCCGCCGCGTTCGAACAACCCAAATGTGGTGTATTGGATTAAGTCCGGAACTTCGGGGATGCCAATCGAAATAACGAATCGCGCCCTCTTATAAATACGCTTCAACATTGCCTGAACTGTAGACGCGATTGTCGTCCTCCACAAGTATCTATTTTTCACCAATAATAGTCAATGTTGTTTACATGTGAGGAAATAGGACCTCTGTTATATACGGATATGAAACTAGTGACCTGAATCGGATATCACGTGGATTGGTGCGTGATTTTATTCCAGAGACAGTAGTGTTTAAAACTCGTATATTTTATTACAATTTTTGCTCTCGGACAATCTTATTAACGATATCAAAATTAAAAAATATAAAATAATAATTAGCTAAAAATTGTGTAGATATGCATTACAGAGTAAATTTATTTGAAATGAACTTAAGTTTTCCATTTTAATTTAGAACATTTTTTTTTCTACACCAGGACTTACAACGTTACAATTTTTTAACACATTTTCTAACATGCCAATAATATATAAAAATGAATAAAACAATTTTTGCCTGTAGTCATAGCATACACTAAAAAACCGGTTAGTTATATTTTCAGCGAAGCTAAGACTGCGAAAACAAAACGCTAGTAGCGACTTATCGAAATCGCTCCCTAGTGTAAGCTCTAAAAGTAATATTTTTATAAATAAATAAATAACCGTCACGCCAGGTCCCTAGCGGGGTAGGCAGAGAGCACGGAGTGCCAAACATCTCTA